>JABUQX010015004.1:0-12500 GCA_015478945.1 Trachelipus rathkii
TTTTTTAATTTTAATTAAATTTTTTTAAAATTTGTATGTAAGAAGAAAAAAAACAGAGTGTCCTAATATATAAACATTTTATTTTACTACCACTGGTACGAAATTTATTAAAAACATAACATTTACATACCTTAAGCAGTAAGATTCAGTAAAGTCAATAGACGGGTGTTACCTACACACCAGGGGGGATTCAGTATACTTGTTGTTTTTAACTGCTTTACTGCTTTAACGTCAATGCTTTTACTGCTTTAACTCATGGTTTTACTGCTTTAACTCCTCATATGTTGTTACTGCTTTACTCATATATTTATTTACATTAACATAATACCCTCTAAAGCAGTAAATCAGTATAATCAATAGAGTGTTACCTAACACCTAGGGGATTAGTATGCTTTTGTTTTACTGCTTTATCTCTTTTAACTCATGTTTACTGCTTTAACTCATGTTTTTACTGCTTTAACTCACAATGGTTTTACTGCTTTAAGCTCATATATTTAGTTAACATTACATCACCTTAAAGGCAGTAAATCAGTAAATCAATAGAGGCTGTTACATATCACCAAGGGGATTAGTATACTTTGTTTTAACTGCTTAATCTCTTTATACTTGGTGTTTTACTGCTTTAACGTCAATAAAGTACATCTTCAAAATCATATTTTTAACTTTCTTAATTTATTGAAAAATTTATCTCAATTACAGATTCACGAATTTTTAAACTTAATGCTTTATTCCTTATAAACGCATATATAATTATTGATTTACATACCTAAAGCAGTATATTCAGTAAATCATAGAGGTGTTAACCTATACACTGCTAGGGATTTAGTAGCTTTTGTTTACTGGCTTTACTGCTTTAATACTCATTTTTATCTGCTTTAACTCAGTTTTACTGCTTTAACTACATATGTTTTACTGCTTTAAACTCATATATTTATTAACAATTCATACCCAACGTCAGTAAATCAGTAAATCAATAGAGGTTGACCTAAACACCAAGGGGGATTAGTATGCTTTGTTTTTACTGCTTTACCTGTGCCTTTAACTTGTGTTTACTGGCTTTAACTCATGTTTTTCTGCTTTAACACTCATATGTTTTTACTGCTTTAACTCAGTGCTTTACTGCTTTAACTCATGTTTTTACGCTTTATTAACTTATATGAAATTACTGCTTTAAACTCATATTTTATTAACATTATGGTTTTATTTATTATTTATTAATATCTATATTTTATTTTTGATTATTATTATTTTTTTTTTTTTATATTTTTATTATTATCTTTATTTTATTATTTTTATTTTTATTATTATTTTATTCTTATATTTTATTATAAATTTTATTATTTTTATTTATTTTTATATTATTTTTTTATTATTTTTATTTTTTATTATTATATCTTATTTATTTACATTTCATTGCCTATTGTTATTATTATTTAGAACACACACACACACACACACACACACACATCATTCACACACACACACTTACACTTATACACACATTTCACTATGACACTTACACTTACCCATAGACACTAACATTTACACTTACACGCAAACCAGATTACTTACTCTCACCCTTGATTACTTACGGTCAAACACAGATTTACCTTTACACTCACAGATTTACTTACACACACAGATTACTTACACACACAGATTTTACTTAACACTCACACCAACAGATTTCTTACAGCACACACAGCACACACTGTTGTCATCACCACACACTTACACATATAGACGTTAATTTGATAAAAACATTTAGTGTTTTAATTAAACACGTACATTTAAATTACTCTCTCAAATATAACTAAAATTATTTCAAAGTTTTCTTAAAACTTCTATAATAATCAATCATTATCTTTTGATCCAGAGAATTTATTATTAACTATTAATATATTTTGTTCATTAAATTTTATATACTATCAAGTTTTAAAATATACTTTTAACTAAATTTTATGAAATTTAATTAAAAACGATATATTCGGCGTGCCTTAAAGCAATAAATCAGTAAATCAGTAAGGTCAGCCACTCCTAGCGCTCTTTGAGAACTAAGCTGTGTCTACGTTCCTTCTTCTGGACTTTTCCACATACTTCATGCTTTAACCGCTGTAATCACTTCAAAAATACAAAATATTCCTTCCTCTAATACCTAAGATGTACTAAATGAAAAAACATTTCCCTGTTTTTATTTAAAAATAACAAATATTCACTTAAATTTCATTATTCGCTTCGAAATGTTAACTTAATAAATATATTTTTAGAGTAGTTTTTTTTAAATATTTCGGATTTTCTTTATTAATTATTATTTATATTGCTATGTACATGACAATCCATCACGAAAAACACAACAACCCGCAGACCTTTAAAGATACGAAACTGACCTCTCTCTGTAAATTGTTTAAAGAACTACTTCTTAGGCTAAATTTACGGAAATAATCCTTTTGGTATCCGGGCGATTTAGGCCTAATCCAGGTCCAAAATATTTTCAAACTGACCTTTCGTAAAATGTGGTGCAATAAACTACTTTAGGGCTAAATTTAGGCCTAAATTTAGGATAAGCCTTTTTGTATCCCAGCTGATTTAGCCTATACCAGGTCAACAAGGTAATTTCGCAGTATAGACAAGATCGAGATCATTGTTTATTATTATTTTATAAAGTATATTTTCAACTGAAACATGCTTGGATCGTATTATCCTTTAAACAGGTAAGAAGAAAATGCTTTCCTTACTTGTGATTGATCGGAGTAATCCTTATCTCTATACGAGACTGCGTATGTGATTGGTCGAGAATTATTTAATCGCTTTTTTGGTCTTAGTATGTAAAAGCAATTGTTTTTTCATATCCTGAACCTTATCTCTGATTGGAATTAAGAATTATAATTCTTTTTTCAAGTTTTTCATCTAATTTTAAGAAAAAAATCATACTCGTTTTGGCTCTTAAGCGGTGCAACAATTCTCTGATTTTGGTAATAAAAGTGCTCTAATTGTTCACTAAGTGTACTATCATGATATTCACTCTTACAATTATACCGTCATACATAGACATGTCCATGGGAAAATCAAGATCCGCAGGAAGTAGGTGTTCATATTCTTATATAAAAGAAAACTCCGAATGGATTGAATTTTCCAAGTGTGTGCTACCCAAAATCACCCTGTTATAAATACAAAGCCGTAATTGTTTCAATGATCCAGATGAATTAACTTTGTGTTATATGTAATTCACATGCTAATCTGCAAGAGTGGCCTTACTAGAATACTTTAAACCAAGCCTCAGCTTTAAAGCTGGACTCGAACAGTTATTAGCCCCTGTCGAAGAAACCAGCGATAGCAAGGCTTACTTCTAAGCATTTATAAACATCAAAACTAATCAGTTGGAAGTTAGATCATGGAGAGAAAGATATGACATCAGTATTTGAACCTTACATCATATGGATTCGCTGACAGTTTTCAGGCTAACGCAGAGCTGAATACCTATTTTAGAGGGTACTGTAACGCGAATGTTATTGGCAAGCTGAAGAAGACAATGTGTTATCTAAGTACGTTAACGTAATTCATTACCATGTTATATTTTCCAAGAATTAACTAAAACTAACGCATTTAGAAACCCTGATCGATGATCCTAGGATTTCATCGAATCGCTTGCCTAGAGTTCTATAAGACGTATCAGAAATTCGCATATTTATCTACGTTAAAAACAATGGCAGAAAGTATTTTAGCAGGTGACCCCGAATGTAATATATCTATGTTATTGAGCGGAACTTTTTACCGTATGTGTTAACTGAAGGTGTTACTGAGTTACGAAACTATATTCATCGACAATGATATATGAATTATGGTCATTATTTGGCAAAGATTTTAGAGAATTATTTATTATAAATAATCATAAAACATGTGTAAAATGTATGTGGAAGTGTTATAAATAATAATAATATCCCTGTATTATATTTAATGTGAACCTTAAATATATATATAAAATATTTCGTAAATATATTTGACACTCTTGTCTATATTTAATCTTAGCCTTATTATATTATAAGTATATGTTATCTATATATATTATTATACTAATATAATTATATATATATATATATAATTTATTTATATATTATATTATCATACACTATACATTATTCAGCTATAGTTATATTATATAATTATATATATAATAATATTAATATATTATAATATATATATATATATATATATAGTATATACTATACTATATTATTTATTGTAAAATAATGATTATTAAATTTCTAATTATATAGTATAAGTTTGTATTATCCTTATTTTACTTTCTTAATATAAATATTTACATGTTCTTTTAAAGAGTCTAAATAAGCTAACGAACGCTCCAGGTTCAGGCACATGAAAATAAATGTTTTTACATACCTAGACCAAAAAGCGATAAAAATTAATTCTGCCCACCGAATCAACATAACGAGGTCATAGTAGAGAATAGAGGATTACTACCGTCCACTCACTAAGGAAAGGGTAAACATGCTCCTTTCTAACCGCGCTTAACGAATTTTATATACCGATTCAGATGTTTCAGTTTGAGACTCTTTTATAAAATAAATAATAACAATATTATTGATTCCTTGTCTATACTGGAATACCTTTTGACCTGGTATTGGCTTAAAATCAGCCTGGATACAAAAAGGCTTATCCTTAAATTTAGTGCTAAATTTAGGCCTAACGGTAGTTAATTGTGCAGCCACATTTTAACCAAAAAAGTCAGTTTTGAATATATTTGACCTGGAATTAGGCCTAAATCGCCCGGGGATACAAAAAGGGTTATTCCTAAATTTAGGCCTAAAGTCGTTATTTCAACACATTTTACAGAGAGGAGGGTCAGTTTCGTATCTGTAAGGACTGTGGGGTTGTTGTGTTTTCTCGTGATGGATTGTCACTGTACATAGCATAATATAATAATAATTAATAAAGAAAATCCGATTATTTAAAAACTTTGAAATACTTTTTGTTAACATTATTAGAATAACTTATAAATGTAAGGAATATTTTTATTTTAATAAAAACTAGAATGAATTTTTAACGAGAGTACATCTTATGTTAGCAGAGAAGAACTATTTTGCTATTTTTATACTTATTACACGGTTAAAGAGATGTAATAAGTCAGTAAGTTAATTAGATACAAAACGTGACATAAGCTTTGGTGTAGAGGGTGCTCAGCCCACTGGGCTGGACCTTTTACTGATTTATTGCTTCTAAGGTAACGTAAATATAATTTTTTTAACTAAGATTTAAATTTGTAGTAAAAAGTTATTTTTATAACGTCATCAACGTTTTTAAATGAACTTTACTAAAATTTATTGAAATTGTTATTAAAAACATATATTTAGCGTACACCTAAAGGCACAGTAACAGTCAGTCAATGCAGTAAGTTCAGCCCCTAGCACCCCTGCTACACCAAGCTATGTCTACGTTTTGTTCTATGACCTTACTGCTTACATCATCTTTAGCAGGTAAATAATATAAAAATAAACAAAATAAGTTCTTTTTGCTCTGCTAACATAACATGTATTTCATTTACATCATTCTGTTTTTTATTTAAAATACCACAAATATTCTTTCTATTTATTTATTCGCTCGATGTTAACTTAAAAATCTTTCAAAGTTTTTTTTAATTATTTCTTATTCTTCTTTATTATTATTATTATTATCTATGTACATTTGACAATCCATCACGAGAATAAACACAACAACGCGCACCTCTTACAGATACGAAACTGACCTCTGCTGTAAAAGTGTTGAAATAGACTAAACTTTTAGGCCTAAATTTTAGGAATAATCCTTTTGTATCCCGGGGCGATTTAGGCTAAATTCCAGTCAAAATATTATTTCAAAACTGACCGTTTCCCTGTAAAGAATGTGGTGCAACTAACTACGTTTAGGCTAAATTTTAGGCCTAAATTGAGGATAAGCCTTTTTTGTATACCAGGCTGATTTAAGCCTAATACCCGGTCAAAAGGTAATTCCAGATATAAGGACAGAGAATCGAGAATCAATGTTTATTATTATTTTTATAAATATATTCAAACTGAAACATGCTGGATCGGTAGATCCTTTAAGCAGGAAGAAGGAAATGCATTCCTTCTTGTGAGTGGACGGAGTAATCCTTATCTCTATATTGAGGGTCTATTGTGATTGGTCGAGAATTATTTTTAAGGTATGTAATCTTTAGGTATGGTAAAACATGTTTTTTATATCCTGAACCTGGGTTCGTTTATTTAGCTTCTTAACCAAACATGTAATTGATTTATTTAATGAAGTAAAAATAGAGGATAATAAAACTTTTCTATTTATGTTAACTCCATTTAATCACTAATCATCTAGATAGAATTCATATAGATATAATATATATATATTATATATATATATATATATATAATATTATATATATATATATATATAATATATATAATAAGTAATATATAATATATATATAAATTAAAACTATATATAAGGCTAAAATTAAATATATACAAGAGTGTCAAATATATTTACAACTGATTTCTATCTGTAACACCTTACATTAACTTTTATTGTATGCATGAGGAAAGTTTCAGGTTTTACAGAACACTTTACACAATATTTACTGACTTAAATTTATATTAAAGATCTTCTCACCCAACTCTTTGCAATATCGCCAATCATTTATATTCATTTCGATGATATAGTTTTCAGTAACTCAGTAATACCACCTTCAGTTAACACATACGTAAAAAGTTCCCCGCTCAGATAACTAGTAATATTTTTAACATCGGGGTCACCTGCATAAGTACTTTCTTGCCATTGTCTTCTAAGTAGATAAATGAATTTCTGTACGTCTATCGAACTTAGGAAGCGATCGTGATAACCGTTAGATCATCGATCAGGTTTTTCTTAAATGCGTAGTATTCCTTGTGGTATAGCATGTAATGAATTACGGTAACGTAATTAGATAACACATATGTCTTCTTCATCTGCAATAACATTCGCTTACGTACCTCTAAAATATATTTCAGC
The DNA here is from genome assembly GCA_015478945.1 of Trachelipus rathkii. Classification (NCBI taxonomy): domain Eukaryota; kingdom Metazoa; phylum Arthropoda; class Malacostraca; order Isopoda; family Trachelipodidae; genus Trachelipus; species Trachelipus rathkii. The sequence goes on from JABUQX010015004.1 coordinate 7,036, forward strand.
TGCGTTAGGCCCGAAATTTAGAATCCATATGATGTAGGTTCAAATAAATGATGTTTCATTTATGTTCTCTCCCCATATCTTTATCTTCGCAAACTGATTTATGTTTTGATGTTTCTAAAATGCTAGAGTAAGTTGCTTGTTGGCTGGTTTCTTCGCACAGGCTAATAATGTTTCGGTCCAGTTTAAAGCTGAGTTGGTTTTAAATGTATTCTGTAAGAGCCACTCTCAGTGTGATTACATTACAACGGTAATTCATCTGGACTCATGATGAAAATACGCTTTGTATTATAACAGGGTGATTGGTAAGCACACTTAAACAAATTCAAATCCATCGGGGTTTTCTTTTATATAACGAATGAAACCTACTTCCTGGGATTCTTGATTTCCCACTGACAATGCTTGTTTTGAGGTAATGATCATGTAAGGTTGAATCATGATATATACACTTAGTGAAAATAGCACTTTTATAACAAATCAGAGAACTTGTGCACCGCTTTTAACAGGCCAAACCGAGTAATGGATTATACATTATTGGATCTAAAAACAGAGCATCCTCCCTAATATAATTATTCTATAAACTCTATCTCGCAAATCAGAGATCAGGTTCGTGATATTGAATAAAACATGTTTACTATACCTAACAAAAAGCGATAAAATAATTTTTCTCGAACCAAATCACATAGAGTCATTAGATGATAAGATTACTTTTCCGCACTGTATGTTCACAGAAAGGTAAACCATTCTCTTCTTACCTGCTTAAAGCGATCTTACTCCGCGGATTTGATATTTTGGGAAGAAAATATAGTTTATTACAAAATATATATAGAACATTGATTCTCGATTCTTGTCTAAACTGGAATTAATACCTTTTGATCTGGTATTAGGCTTAAATCTATCCTTGGGATATCAAAGGTCTTTATTCCTAATATTTTAAGGCTTCTAGAATTTAGGCCTACGTAGTATGCGTCTTCACATTTTACAGAAGGTCAGTTTGAACGAATATATTTTGTATCCTGGAATTTAGGCAAATTTCGCTCTTGCCGGTTGGATTACAAAAAGGATTAATCCTATAATTTTAGGCCTATAATGTATTGTTGTCAACACATTTTTACAGAGAGAAGGGGTCAGTTTTCGTATTTGTAGTGAGTCGCGGTTCATTTATGTATTTATTAATACAGGGATTCAGCGTTATTTGCAGACTTTAGGAAGTAAATAGCACTTCTCTTTCTGCCTTACAGAATACGGAAACGTTGACCGTCTCTCGTGTAATAATGGGTATTGAAATACACTACTTTAGGGCCTAGAACAATTTAGGATAATCCTTTTTTGTTTCCAGGGCTGATTTAAGCCTTATATTCCAGCGTCAAAATATATTTCAAGGAGACTGACCTTTTTCTGTAAAATGTGTTGAGCAATAAACTCGTTAGGCCTAAATTTAGGGCTAAATTTAGGATAAGCCGTTTTTGTATCCAGGCTGATTGTAATACCTAATACCACGGTCAAAAGGTTAATTTCCAAAATATAGAACAAGATCATTGTTATGATTATATTTTATGAAAATATATTTCAAACTGAACATGCTGGATCGGTAAGATCCTTAAGCAGGTAAGAAGGAAATGTTATCCTTACTTGTTGATTGGTCGGAGTAATCCTTATCTCTATATGACCTCGTATGTGATTGTTCGAGAATTATTTTATCGTGCTTTTTGTGGTTTAAGGTATGAGAATAAGACATGTTTTTTCATATCTCCTGAGCCTATACCTTGTGAATTGAATGGAAAATTGAAACTTTTGTTCTTTAAACTTAGTATTTGAAAGCAGATGTGGTTTATTATCTGTTTAGACCAGTCTCATGGTTTAGACATCATCATGAGTCGATTTTGAGATGTTAAGCCAGTGCAAAAGTTATCTGAATTAGTAATTAAAAGTAGATTTAAATATGTTTTACGAAAGTGTAATATACCCATATATGAATGATACTACGTACAATGGGAGGAATAATTATTAATTTCACTAGGAATAGATAGATAAATAGATTTCACAGTAGATGTAATCAGTAGATCGAGCGTGAAGCAAAACGCAGTGTAGCACCGCAAAGCGCGACCGGTGTGAAGGTTCAATATTGGTGAGTTATAGTTAAATATGTGAGTTAAACAGGCCAGGTAAAAAACAGTATGAGTGTAAGAGCACCGTAAACACAAGTGACAACCAAAAGAAGTGAGAACAAGTCCCTAGTAGTTAGAATAAACCTCTATTGATTTACTGATCTTAAGGACTGCATTATAAGGTTCAATGTAATAATTGAAGGTAAAGTATGGTGAAGTTTAAAGGCAGTAAAAAACAAAATGAGTTTAAAGCAGTAAAATACAGTAAAACAAAAGCCTACTTAATCCCTAGGTGTAGGTAACACCTCTATTGATTTACTGATTTAACTTTCTGCTGGTATGTAATGTTAATGTTTTTTAATAAAATTTCGTACAAATTTATAGTAAAATAAAGAGTATATATATCAGACACTTGTTTTTCTTCTAATTTTTTTGCTGGCTAAAATTTTCTTTATGTAAATTTTATATAAAAATTTAATAAATAATAAAACTTAGTATTAAAGAGTAAGAAAAATAATAAGAGTGTCTAGTAAATGAGTGTACAGAGAAAAGGAGAATGCGATGATATAATTTAGAATCGCAAATGATGTTGTTTAATAAAGAAAATAAGTTTAAGTATATGAAAAATAAAATGAGATGACTCATATGAGTATATTGAAAAGAAATTCTGTTGAATAGGTTACATTGATGACATAATTATTTCGACTCTCGCGCGGGTATGATTGCGCTCGCGGGGCACCGCGGCGCGGGTACGCGGGGATAATTATTTGCAGTTGGCCGGCGCACGCGGCGGGCGGATTACGCGAAGAAAGAATATTGCAGCCTGCGGGCCGCACGCGGCGCCGGGAACGCGGAACGGGCGGGAACGCGGAAACGCGGCGGATTCGCGCAGCGGGACGCACCTGCGGAGTGCCGGTTGGCTGCCTATGGCGGGTGGGGCTCAGTGCTTATGAAGCCTCTGGTGAATAGCATTCGTTGACATAGGGGGAAAACATGCGATATAGTTAGCTCTTTCTATGATGTGGGTAGAAAAGGCTAGAAAAGGTTAGCAAAAATGTATCAAATAATGTATATCAATCCAAAAGTTGGAAGCGAACACATGGGCTGAAGGCATCATGCTGAGGCCATCAAAGTGAGGGCATCAAGTTGAGGCATCAACAATATCAAGTGTGTGGTGAGTTGCAAGGATGTAGTGGATTTGTGTCGCTGTGTGGTGGAGACGTAAGGTGTAATTTGGATTAGTGTTAAGTGTCGTATGGTGAGTGTAAGGCGGCTTAATAAGTTCATCAGTGTGATATGGTATCGTGAAGATGAAAAAAGATACGGCACGGTGTGACTTATGTGAGTGAGTGTGCAAGTGTAAAGTGGTATAATGATTCTGTTAGTGTACAGAGTAGTCGATCATGGAGAAGTGTTGTGAGAGGTTTGGCTTGAGCTCTAATAGGACTAGGTCAACTAGAGTGAGGTTGCTATAAGATTGTCAATAAAGGATTGTAGTGGTGTGATTTTTACCGGGAGATTGTCATTTATGTAAGGTAGAATGGTGTGTATAGGATCGGATGTTGACTAGTGTAGTGTGTTGTTGGTGTCTGAGTGGTGTGCAAAGTATAGAATACCTACACATACTATTATAGTACTGAATTTAGGATATTTGAGTAACTTAATCGATTATCATCTGTACCTTGCCTTTTGAGCCTTTATTATTGACGCGCGATTTCACTTTTATTTTCATCATTGACCTTTTATGAGGCTTGACCTTTATTTAGTAGAGAGGCCTCACTAAAAAATTTTTTTGGTCACTTTGAACTCATTATGGGCAAACCTGATAAAATTTAGTTTGTAAATACCTTATTTTTGGGCAATAATCATACTACTATTTTTTGGTCAACTCACCTTTAATATTTTTTTATTATATACACTAGACCCTACTAAAGTGATTATGTGTAGAGACAAGACCTCATACTACGAAGAGATGAGGGGATAGCATTAGCGCCACACTAGCAACATCGGTTGCCTCTCAGTATAAACAACCAATCCGATTCCTCATGTAAACGTAGTGACTCCTTACACAAACTAGGGTAAGTTTTATACGAATACAACCCCCACTTTTTTGTAGGGCGCTATTTCTCCAAGTGGCTCGAGGGGGTCGAAGTCTTTGAGGACACACCAGGCACCTTAGTGTGTTTTGGAGAACTCACCTTATAGCTCAGTTTTTGGGCACCTCATATTTTTGTGCACATACTTTCTCACTCTGGCAGTCCTACCACAATTTCTACACACGGACCAACCTAGCATGATACACACGCAGCACTTCCACACTATCTACACAGCCGTAGCACCTTCATTCGAGGCACTTCATCATTCTCACCCGCACTACGACTTGGGCTCACTAATTTGGCACTATCACGCCATTACATGCCTAATACCTTAATCATCCGAGCAGACCTACCCTTATAGGCCAACTTCCCACCCTCTGGCCACTTGCCATAGTACACAACTACTCAGTTAGAACACTAAACACCTAGCCTAGTAACCAATCCACCTAGATAGCTATTTTCACTTATACCCACGGTGATTGAGCGAACAATCATAGTTGAAACCCCATCAGTTCAACCTAAGAGAATCCATATCTTTCAAACTATGACTGAATTATACCCACCTCTAATTGACGACGATGAGCCAGGCACGCAACTTTATGAACGTCATCTAAAAGTTCTTGAGTCCATAAACGTTGCACATCACAGTTGGTATGGTGCACTTGCTCGATACGCTCATGAGCCGACACCAGACAACCGACGGACCTTTAGCCTCCCGACGCGCAATGCTCTACGCTTCATCCGGCCAAGACCTAACTACACCCTAGAGTTCCGCCCAAAGCCCTTTCGCACTAGTCGGGCGGTAAGACCTATACCAGCTTAGGGCCACACGTTGCCCCATACAAACTTTGATGGCTGAACTTTTATGGTGGTAGTCTCATGACTTTGATGACTGTCATAATGGTTTTTGTATGTGCGGCATCTATATTGATGATTTCAGGGCTTTTGAGTGGACGACATTAGGGTGATGAAGGGGCTAAATGAGAGTGCCGACAGGAGAAAGTGGGATAGGCTGAAGGGGTGTAGGTGGCAGGTGGTCAGGGCTACGCAGTGAAGGCGTGGGTGCGGAGGATAGGTGTAGGTAGGCTAGGTGAGTAGAGGCCCAATGGGATTGGATCTAGTAGGTGTAGGTGAGATGCAAACGCCCATAGATGGAATAGCCATTGGTGAAAGGTGCCCAATGGGGAAGGCTAGGTGTAGGTGTAGGCTTAGGTGAGGCTAGGTGTAGGCTGGGTGTAGGCTATGTGGAGGCTATATGGAGGCT
>JABUQX010015004.1:17500-24600 GCA_015478945.1 Trachelipus rathkii
TGTATTTATAGATAAGGGAATTAGTTTTAACTTCGGAGCTGCTCATCAGATAGTGAGACATCCATCAAAATGCGTCAGACCACCATTCTCCAGTATATGTCGAAATATATTTAAACAGAAAAGAGCTTGCATTGAGTTACTTACAAGTAAGTTTTTATTTTTTAAGCTTTAATTTGTTTGCTAAGGTTTTATATAGTGGTGTCACAACTAACAGGTAAAAAAACTAACAGAATACAGTTCCATACAAAAAATTTTCGAATATGATAATACAAAGTTTCCTTTTTCGATTAGTATCATTCTCAGCAAATATTTTTCCTTCTAGATTTCTGCTACATGACATTGGGCTTCATTCAGCATTGTGGAGTCGTAAGTTCTCTGCGAGTTCCGTGTCCTTTCTGAACTCTTGATTTCCACTTCCTCCCAGAAGAAAAGTGATAAGGAATCTTGATGTCATATGTTAAAATTTAAAAGTTACATTTAAACCAACATATCAATATTGAATGGTAAAGATTTCAGCTGGACTGGGAACAACAGAAGTTTTCTGGGCATGACGGCTCACTGGATCTTAATGTGAATACTTTGAGGGGCAAGAACGGGCTTCCGTTGCATGTAGAGAGTTTATTCTGTCTCAAACCAGCACGAGTTCTAGCAACAATATTAGAATGTTCATCAACAATTTGGCATTGAGCATAAGGGTCAGAAAAAATCAATATGAAATAATTTTTTTTCAGCATTACGTTATTATAACTCCAAATTAATGAGGAAACAACTAAATTAAAAAAAATTATCTTCAGGATGTCTGCATTACAAAAGATAACGGGCAAGTTTCTGTGCAGCCTTTCGGGTTGATGCTCATGCAGAAACGGGTGACGAAGAGGAAGAAGAACAGGTATCGATTGCAGATATAGTAGTTACGCCTCAAGAGATGGAGCAAATTAGTGACCAGGGTTGTGGAGTCGGTTCAAAAATTTTCCGACTCCGACTCCGACTCCACCCTCTTCAAAATTACCGACGTCCAACTCACTCCGACCTCCGGACTCCGACCTCTTGAACAATTACCGACTCCGACTTGCGACTGCCACCCATTTGAAAATACCGACTCCGACTCCGAACTCCAACTACCCTTTTGAAAATATACCGACTTTGACTCCGACTCCGACTCCGACTCCACTCCGACTCCGGATCCGGACTCCGACTCCGACTCCGACTCCGACTCCGACTCCAACTCCAATTCCAACTCCGACTCCGACTCCGACTCCACCCTCTTCAAAATTACCAACTCCGACTCTGACTTCGACTCCACCCTTTTCAAAATTGCCGACTCCGGACTCCGGACTCCGAACTCCACTCTCTTTCAAAACTAACCATCCTCGACATTCACGCCACTTAAATACGTCCGACTCCGACTCCGACTCCGACTCCGACTCCGACTCCGACTTCGACTCCGACTCCGACTCCGACTCCGACTCCGACTCCGACTCCGACTCCGACTCCGACTCCGACTCCACAACCCTGGTTAGTGGCACAGAGTTCTGCAGACAAAACCTCTCCAGCTAGAAAATGTATTTGAAGCACGGGATTTGTTTTGCCTTTATAAATAAAGTTTCATTAGGTTAAATGGTTAATTAGGTTAAATGAGGGAAGCACAAGCGTGTCAAGACCAGGAGATATTGAGAAAAAAGTGAAGTATTGCATTAATCTTACTCCTCCACATCAAGGCACTGGGAAGGTGATGGGACTGAGTCTGAAAGTGAGCACCATTTATGAGTGAGTTATTTTTATAATTTGGAACAAACTTAGACTCAATAGGAGCCTGTTACCGTGTGAATGGCCAGGAGGTCTGGGCGACTTGTTTAATAAATGTAATTACCCCATTAGCTAGCTGAGCGGCCGTGAGAGAGGTTGTTACTCAAGCTCTGACATTCTAAGAGCAAAGAGGCAGGCCATTGCCCCTCCAGCAATTTTTGAAAAAATTTATCTTCTATAAAAGAAATACTGACCCTGTCAGAATGCCAAGAGTGGAGAGCGAGGTGGAAAGAGATGACAGATAATTCAATAAAGATAATTATTTTTTTCATTTTTGTTATATATTTGCATCTTTCCAATAAAATTTAAGATACTTAATCTTTAAATACTTGCCCTTTATTTTTTATATTTTTTTGCGCTCCTAAAATTTGTGCTTTTTAAAAAAATTTTGCATTTGCAGACATGTGCGCTTTTGCGTTTGTGGACTAATTTTTTTGAAAAAACTGTACAATTTGGGGTTTGCGGACTAAGTTTTTCCACTTTGCGCTCTAAAGTTTAGAATATTGCTTCGCCCATCTCTGCGATTTATATATATATATATATTATATATATTAGGATATATATATATATAATAATATAATATATATATATATATTATATATATTATATATATATGATTAATATATAATATATATATATAATATAATTAATATATAATATATATAGTTATATATATATATGATAATGAATAGGGATGGTGCTTTCGTATGATGAAAGTAATGTGAGGAGAGTGTTGGAGGGAACAATTTCGAAAAATCTGCGTATCATTGGCAATAAATGAAGAGTGGACAGTGAATGTTGTGTGGTTTTGAATAAGGAATAGATTTTTGGGAATGAGGTCATTAGTAGGGAGGTTAGGGAGAAGTGAGAAAGTTGAAGAATGGCAAATTTGCATATATAGATGAAATTATGGTGAAATGATCAAGACGGGGGAGAGATAGTAATTGAATTGGATTTGAAAGTTGGTTGATAATAAAACGTTTATGGAAGGAGATAGTTCAAAGCTATTTGGGAGGAGAGCAGGTTCATGAGTACCTTATATGGGAAAGGGCAGGGAAGGGGATTAAGGGGAACTGTAGGGAATTAGTAAGGGAAGTTAGTTTATTGAGTGTTGTAAGTGAAGGATATATGCTGGGTATCTGTTGGAACTGAAGTAGAGGGTGCATTCTCATAGTGTGGGGGAGGGGGGATGAGTAGAAGTACTGCATTGGTTCGAGAAAACAGGAAGGTGCGTTAGAAGTGGCGTAGAGATGTAGAGTGGATCAAAAATTAAGCATTTGAGACAAATGGGATATAATTGAAAATGGAGAGAAAAAAAGAAGAAATTATATTTGAGTTTGATGGAATTTGCATCAGCGTATTGTAGGATATAAAATGGAGTCTCTTTGGTAGGTTTTTAGTGGATAAATGATAGCTGGTGGTAAGCTTCTGAAAGGGTACCATAAATATGTATTGACGAAACAGTGAGGAGAGTGTACGAAAATGATTGAAAGTTGATTGGTTTAATATTAATAGCAAAGTCAGGCAGGATGTGTTATGTGCTCGTTGTTTATTCAATTGTATATGATTGGTTATGAAGTAAATTGTAAGGTTGGGGTAAGTAGCTAGGAATAGGTGCTAGAATGGATGAGAATGAAGAGAGTGAAGCCTGCCCTATTATATTGATATGCAAATGATTTTGGCTTTTTGTCGAATCTGAAAAGTTTGAGAGAATTGGTAGATAGAAAGGATAAGTTATATATATAAATATATATATATACTATATTATATCATAGTATATATGTATATATATAATATATGATATATATATATATATATATATATAGCTATATTATTATATATATATATCACGATATATATATATATACTATATATATATATATATAAATATATATATATATATATATATATATAAGTATATATATGAATATATTATATATATATATATATATATATAATATAGGTATATATATATATATATATATATATATATCATATATATATTATTTATATATACTATATATATATAATAGTATATATATTTATATATATATTATATATCACTCAACCTTTTGCCCCCCTAAGAAAATCCTGGCCTACGCCGATAGGGTAATGAGCAGTGTGTTGGGAATCGAAAAACGATATATCTTGTAAAAGTGTGCAAATTTTAAATTTATTTTTATTTAAGCTTTCGTTTGATATACAGTATATGAAATATTAATGTATAATGATTGAATATAAAAGGAGATATATTTATTAATAATAAAGTCAAACAGAGTTTCTACTACTAATTCTATACTACCATTGTGACTACTATTCTCTCTCTCAGCGAATCAGTACAAAATAAATAACGTATATTAATAATAATCACCGTAACATCCAGCTATTGAGAGACCGTCTTTATGCAACTGTCCATATATATCGAAACTGAAATATTGTGGGACTTTGACATATTACCTCTTATCTGTTGTTTATTCGCTGTCCGTATCTGCGATTGGATATAATGAACCAATCGCAGCCTCTTTTGCAGTGACGTCATTCAATGAGACGATATAAGAATAAAGGATTTTTTGTAGGAATGATTTAGTTTTAATATAAGTTCTGGTGCGTGAATACGTTCAGTGAAAAAAAACTTATACGAAACTTGATATACATAATTAACAATTGGAATTTCTTAGAATAGCGATACAGAGCGGACAGGTACAGCATACACTTACTACAACTGCTCCTACTACTACTACTACTATCAAAGCTATAACTGTTATCCGAGTAAGACCATATAGTATTCGATCTCGGGACTTGATTCTTACCCATAATGTTGATGTAACAACTTATTGCAAGTTCCAAAAGCACAAGACTGTTATCTCGAGCTTCGCCCAACAACAACTCTGACTCAGTATATATAATATAATAAACTATGTAACTAATATATATAATATATATAGGTTATATATATATAACAACTTATATATATATATAGTATATATATTATATAAATATATATACATAGTATAATATAGTATACATATAAACATAATATATATAATATATATAATCTGTACTGTAAATTAATAAATTGTAGCTACTATGATCTTTTTATTTTTAATCGACTATGTATATATATATATATATATATATTTATATATATATATATATATATTAGGTATATATATATATTATATATATATATATTATATATATAATATATATATAGTATATATATATATTATATATATGATATTATATATTATAGAACATATAAAGAACACTTCGAGAATCTGTATAATATTAACAGTAATGAAGAGGTGACAGTGAATGTTTATGGGTTTGAATAGGTATTTTGGGGAAGAGGTCATTAGCAAGGAGGAGGTAATGCGTAGAGTCAGAAGTTGAAAAATGGTTAAATCTGCAGGTATAGATTTGGAAGTTTACCGTTGAAATGATCAAGAACGAGGCGAGATGGTGATTGATTGGATTTGGAGGAGTTGTGTAATAAAGCGTTTATGGAGGATAGTTCCGACTGGGATTCGAGGAGAGCAGTAATAGTACCTTTATATAAGGGTAAGGGATATAAAGGGAACTGTAGGAATTATAGAGGAATTAGTTTTTTGAGTGTTGTATGGAAGATATTGCGCTGTATTTTGTTAAAGGGTGGTCGAATGACTGAAGGACTGATTGGTGAAGAACAAGGTGCGTTTAGGAGTGGTAGAGGATCTGTGGATCAAATCTTTACACTGAAACATATGACTGTGAAAATAAGGGAAATGAAGAATAAATTGTACTTAGGCTTTATGGATTTGCAACAGGCGTATGATAGGATTAATAGGAAAGCTCTATAGCAGCTGTTAGTAATATTATAGTGCTGGTGATTGCTTCTGAAATGGAATCAAAAGTGATTGGTATGATGATAGTGAAGAGTGTTAAGAATAAATCGGTGACAAGAATTGATTGCGTTAATTATTAATTTAGCGGAGTGAGGCAGGATGTGTTATGTCCCCTTGGTTATTCAGTTTGTATATGGATGGGGTTATGAAATAATTAGATATAGGGGTGGCAGGAAATGGTGTTAGAATGATGGAGAATGGAGGTGAGTGGAAGGTGCCAAGTCTTAAAGAAGACTGAACCTTTCTTTCCGTCGACGAAAAATGCTTTGATGATACTACTCGCCCAGCCACGCACCACCAGTACAGTAGAACACTTTTTCAGTACTCTGCGAAGGATCAAGACTTGGCTGCGAAGTACTATGGAAGACGACAGGTTAAACGGACTGGTTATGATGAGTGTACACAGAAAATTTGTGGTTGACAATTATGATTATTTTATGATTTGGTTTGGTGTGGATAAATTTTCTGAAGAGAGTTTGAGAGGATTGGTAAGAAATTTGGCAGGATGTGTAAAAGTAAACGTAGATAAGAGTAAGGTTATGGTTGTAAAGGAGGACAGTTCCTCGAGTGTGAAGTTATGTTAGATGGTGAGCAGCTGGAACAAGTGGCTGAGCTTAAATATTTAGGATATATGTTGGATGAAAGGGAACGGATAGTGCAGAGTGTAGTAGAAAAGTTGTGAATGGCAGGAAGGTAGATCCAAAAATATTACTTCCAACTCATATAAACCTAACGCTGCAATGTTCCGCTCGTCCATCTGAAATCTGACCAGTAATGTGGATTGTGTGTATACGATGGGCGTCGCCAGCTGGTCAGCAGGGGGCAGCTTAAAATTTTTAGAGGGCTTATATAATAGATAAGGTATATATATATATATATATATATATAATATATTATATATAGTATATATACTAATATATATATATAATATAATTATATATATATAGATATATATATATATATAGTATATAGTAATAATATAAAGTATATTATATATATATATATATATTATATATATATTTATGTTATATATATATATATTATATAATGTATATTATTATATTAATTATATATATATATATATATATATTATATATATAGTACTAGAGTATATATAGTTATATTAGTATATATTATACTTATTTTAAAAATATAGTAGGTATATATATATATATATATATAGTTATATATATAGTTAATTATATATAAAGAAAGACATAAAACTAGAAACATTTGTATAAAATTTTTGTATGATAATTATTTAAAAAAATTATTTTTATATAAAACAATAGAATATCAAATACAATATGCAATGATGGAAAATTCACAATATAGAGCAGTCGCAAAATTGATATTATTAAAAAAGTAATTTCCTTGGGTTCAACGCAAATTTATCAACTACTGTTTGAA
>JABUQX010015005.1:5000-7500 GCA_015478945.1 Trachelipus rathkii
AAAATTGATATAACGCTGCTATGTTTTAGATATTTTATAAAACATCTGTGTATTGCGAATATTTCAGTGAAGTCCGTGTTTAAAATTTATTTTTTGTTCAGCAGAAACTCACTTTTAAAAATTGCTGAGTGATTGCTGATTCATGACATTTGGGATGAAATTACTCAAAATCTACCAGACATTTTGGTTGAAAGAGTGCGTCGAGTGACTGAAGGACTGATTGGCGAAGAACAGGGTGCATTTAGAAGTGGTAGAGGATGTGTGGATCAAACCTTTTCATTGAAACAAATGATTGAGAAAATGTGGGAGAAGAAGAATAAATTGTATACTTTGGTTTTATGGATTTGCAACAGGCGTATGACACAGGATACAGGGAAGCTCTGTGGCAGGTGTTAGTGATATATGATGTTGGTGGTAAGCTTCTTTCGAATGGAATCAAAAGTATATATGACGATAGTGAAGCGTGTGTAAGAGCAAATGGAGTCAAAAGTGATTAATTTAATATTAATAGCGGAGTGAGACCAGGATGTGTTATGTCTCCCGGGTTATTTAATTGTATATGGATGGGGTTTTGAAAGAATTAGAGGTGGGCGTGGTAGGGGAATGTGTTAGAATGATGTAGAATGGAAGAGAGTGGATGGTGTCCTACTTATTTATGTGGGTGATTTGGTTTTCTGTGTTGAATCTGAAGAGAGTATGAGAGGATTGGTAAAGGGGTTTGGCAGGGTGTGTAGATGCAGATAGGTGTAAGGTTATGGTAGCGAGTGAGGAGAGTCCGCGGTGTAAAGTCATGTTAGATGGGGAGCAACTGGAACAGGTATCCGAGTTTAAATATTTAGGGTATATGTTGGATGAAAAGGGAACGGATGGTGCAGAATGTAGTAGAAAAGTTGTGAATGGTAGGAATGTAGGGGGGTGCAATTCAACCCTTGGTTCATGTGAAGGGACTACGTCTTGAGTACACTAGGGCTTTGCATGAGAGTATGTTGTTACCTGTGTTAATGTATAGTAGTGAAAATATGGTCTGGAATACGGGGTATAGAGCTAAAGTACAAAGTGCTCAGATGAACAATCTTAGGGGCATGTTAGGTGTGAGAAGAATTTATAAAATGAGGAATAAGAGCATTAGGAAGTTGTGTGGTGTGAAGAAAGGCGTAAATGAGAGAATACACAAGAGCACATTGAAATGGTTTGTCATATGGAGAGGATGAATGATAGTCGGGTGATCAAGCGGATGTATAGTGGTGAGTGTGCTGGGAATCAACCGGCTGGGAGACAGAAGAAAAAGTGGATTGAGTCAGTAATGGAGTGCTGAAGGAGAGGAATGTGAGGTTGGCTGAGGCGAGAAGAAAGGTGCATAACAGGACAAGAGTGAATGTCGGGGTTTTGAGAGGTGTATGATTGTGGGCTTTGTCCAGGGGATGAGCCCCACATTGACGAGATACCACAGCGAGGGTCCGTCACAGGGTGGATTTTTTCTGACTGTGACGATTCTCACTTGGGGGTATAAAGGGGATGGTAAAAGGGGGCTTTCTTTTCGACTTGCGCCATGTTCTTGTACTACTTTTCTGTTCTGGTGCATGCTGGGCACCTCATCCCGAATGAGTGAATAGGGAAAATGATAATATATATTATATATAATATATATATTATATACTATATATATTATATATAATATATGATATAGTATATATATATATATATATATATATATATAAATATATATATATATATATATATATATATAATATATATAATTAGGATGTATTAGCTAGCTATACGCTTATTTAGAACACTCTTTTTTAAAAAACTTTTATCAGAAAAAGAAAAAAGGAAAACTATAAAAACCCAAAACCAATCACAAAAAACCCAATGTGGTTTAAAAACCAACAATCAATATATATATATATATATATATATATATATATATATATATATATATATATATATATATATATATATATATAATATATATATATATATAATATATATATTATATAGTTCGGTCAATATCTAGAAGCTAATTTTCCTTATAAATGGAATAGTTTCTAAAATGGAATGAAAATAAATAACATTGAATGTATACAGGCATACTTGTCAAAGGCAAACAAATAAATTATATATATATATATATATATATATATATATATATATATATATATTATATATATATATATATATTATGTATAATATATATATATATTTATATATATATATATATATATATATATATATATATATATATATATATATATATATATATATATATAATATATATATATATATATATATATATATATATATATATATAATCTATATATATATATAATATATATATATATATATATATTGTAAATTTTGATACGCTATTATAATTTGTAAAACTATTTTTTAATCCGTGTTAAGTTTTTATTCATCTTTCCCTACCTTCTAATTTATTGTCTAGTTCACACCATGTTAAATTGATTAAGTTGTGTTCTAGTTTAATGCCTGTAGTGTG
>JABUQX010015005.1:15000-17500 GCA_015478945.1 Trachelipus rathkii
GCAGATAACATTGTGGCAGATGCTTTTTCCCGGATATCCTCGGTAACAGTAGATGCCTTCGATTTACCTGCTATCGCTCGTCTTCAATCAACAGATGAAGAAACTACCACTTTTCAGCCTCGTCTTCATTCTTACCCTCTACAAGATAATCTTCAAGTATGGTGTGATACCTCTTCAGCTTTTCCGCGACCATTTTTGCCAAAACCTTGTCGTGAACAGATCTTCAACAATTTTCATCAGATGTCTCATCCTGGAGTTAAGGCTTCTCTGCGTCTTATAAAGACTAGGTATTTCTGGCCTAACATGGATCGTGACATCAGAATTTTGGTTCGCTCTTGTCAACAGTGCCAACTTTCAAAGATTCAACGTCATACTAAACCACCTATTGCTCCCATGGAAATCCCGTCACAGCGTTTTGAAACAGTACATATCGACATCTTGGGACCATTGCCTCCATTCTCCTTTACCGATACTTCAGCTCCAGTCTTCAGATATCTTCTCACCTGTATTGACAAGAACACTAAGTAGACAGAAGCAATTCCTCTAGTGAATACGACTTCAAAATCTGTCGCATTTGCCTTCATTCTCTCTCTCCAGAGGAAAACTTAACTCGGTTGCAGGTCAGCGAGACGTTTATGTATAATAAAAAATGTAAAAATATTATTGCGCGTAATTGTAGGTCAGCGACTCGTTTGAATATAATCCGAATGTAAATCTTAATAAATAACCAAAAAACTAAAGCTGTTTTAACACCTTATTATTAAAGAGATAACTATAAAAGGGTTATAACTACTTGTGTTGATGGTTCATTAGCCTCGAAGTACCAATCAAAGCGTAACCATATAGCCTCTTGTTGGTGAAGAAGGCGGCTTCAACAGTGAAAGGTGGAATCCCGAGTACCTGTAGATACTTAGGCTCCTCAACGTATAAACGAAGCCTAATACGAGGAGCTATCAAAGAACAACCATCAACTACTACCTGTGCAGTGGAGGAACAAGCAGAAGAGATAACTACAAGCCCTCTACTACACCAACTAGACCTGCCAGTGGAGGAAGAAGAGATAACTCCCAACACTCCTGCCACTACAGAATTGGCCTCTCCTCTACTATATTATTATATATATATATATATATATATATATATATATATATATATATATATATATATATATATATATTAATATAATATAATATATATATATATATATATAATATATAAACATGCAATATTGCTGTTTATCGGTATAGAATATCGAAGTAACTTTTGAGTTGAAGGATTCGATATTAACGAAGCATATTTTAATATTTTACTCTGATCTTACCCACTGCCATATATATATATATATATATTATAATATATATATATATATATATAAATATCTCTATATTATGAATATACATAATATTATTAATATATATATATATATATATATATATATATATATATATATATATATATATATATATATATATATATATATATATATATATATATATATATATAAATATATATGCATATATTCTAATATATATATATATATATATATATATATATATATATATATATATATATGATTATGCTGTCAGTGCACAGCATTTGAGTTTAGCGCATTCGTAATAATATTTATAAGAAATAGAAGAATATGAGAGAATAAAGAAATACTTTTCAATCATCGCCACAAGCAAACTAATTGGAAGGAAAGTTTCTCATCTTTCTCTCATTCGATTGATTCTTTTCATCAATGTAAGAGCTCTCTTTGATTTCATCTAATTTATTCAATAGCTTTTCTATATTGCTCTGCTTTTTCTTCTTCACTGGTTTACTCTTTCATCTTCACCTTTACCTTTTTCTTTATATATATATATATATATATATATATATATATATATAATATATATATATATATATATAATATATATATACTATATATATCATATATATAATATATATATATACATATATATATACAATATATATTATATATAATATTATATAATTATAATATATATATTATATTAATTATATAATTTATAATATATATTATATATATAATATATAATATAGTATATATATATATATACATTACATACGTATATATATTTTTTTTAAAAATATATAAAAAATATATATATATATATATATATATATATATATATATATATTAGTAGATATATATATATATTATATATATATATATATATACACATATATATATATAATATATAATATATATATATATATATATAATATTATATTATTATAATATATATATTATATATACTATATATATTATATATATACTATATATATATATATATATATATATATATATATTAATATATATATATATATATACATATATATATATATATATATATATATATTATTAGCAAGAGTAATTGGAGCCGAGTATTTCTTTTTACACTGTTTTCTTTTCTCACTCAGGATGTGAAATTTAATGGTGTAATTTGCTAATAATGAAGATTTTCTTCTTGCTAGT
>JABUQX010015005.1:22500-35000 GCA_015478945.1 Trachelipus rathkii
AAAAACACTGTAGGGTTCGCATAGGGTTCGGAGATATTTCGATATCATGACCTTTTATCTAACTTTCTTTTTATCGGTGTTGCATAATAATAATTAATAATTAATAAAAAATTAGTTATCATAAACATTGAACTACACAATAATTGTACAAAGTCATACTAGAAATTAATTAAGATAAATTGGTAATCTTAAATATTGAAATGATAAGCTATGTATACAGTGAGGCTTTCCTTATTTTATTAATCTTTTATAAAGGAGCAGAATATAGAAATTTGATTCACTATATTTTTATAATATAATATTTTGGACCAATTATACACTCCAGCAACATTTTAGTGTACGTTTTACGTCAAGAAGTTTATTGCTGCTTATCTAAGAATATTGCCGTCAACAGTATTTATAGTTTATAGAAATTTTAAGAGTGTTAACATTCTGTGACTATAATTTATTCGTTCTAAGGATTCATTAAAAAAAAGAAAATCTGTTATTGGAAACCTTTTCGCGCTATTGAATGGAAATAATCGAAAAAAAACGATTGACATGTTCGTTCGATAATATGTCGTATTGACCAAATTAACAAGGTCCATTTTATTATTATTATTATTATTATTTATTATTTATATGTATTATATTTATTATATTAAATTATTATATATGATTATTATTAAACTAAAGAAGTTAACCCGCATGATATCTCGAAAACTAAAATATGATAACAAGAAAACTGATAACTATATGGAATCACGTAATGAAATTTGTATGAAAATGAAAAAAAATTTTACTTTTTTTTTAATTTTTTTTTTATATCCAAAACTAATAGGTACAAGAAAACTAATAACATATTTAAATCACGCATAAAATATGTTTGAAAAAGATTTTTTTTTTTCAACTTATCCGATTACCCCAGGGTAACCGCAAAGATGCAAAGAGTGGGGTCCTCTCGACCTCCTGGACGACGGGGGGGACTATTCCCCCCTCCGGGAGGCTCCGGAACCCCCTCTTTGAGTTATTATGGGTGTCGCGGGTTCCCTCCCCCCTCCCTAGCGGTATGAAAACGTCCCCCCCTCTGTCCACCGTCGGCTCGAGCCCCCTAAAAATATTTATACGCTGATTCATATATGTTATCAGTTTTCTTCTACCTACTCGTTAAGTTTGAGATAAAAAAAAAAATATATAAATTTTTTTTTTTTCATTTTCCATACAAATTTTCATACGCTGATCCATATATCTTATCAAGTTTTTCTTGTACATTAATCTTAGTTTTTCCGAGATATCAGCGGTAACTTCTTAGTTTGGCATTATAATTATTATTATTAATCTTATTATTATTCATTAATTTTATTATTATTTGATTATATTATATTAATTATTATATTGTACTAAATATTGTAAATAAATTAAATATATTTGAAAAATATTTTCTTTCTTAAAATCAGTGAAGCAATATAAATTATAAATCAAATTAGAACGCAAAAGCAAAATAATAGCCTCACACTATTCTTAGCTTAACTCAACAAATTGTACTGCAAAGGTCAGAAATTCTAAAAAAAAAGTACCAAAATTATCATTGCCTGCTTATCTAGGAATTGGCCCTGTTGACGCATGCGCTAACAAAAACACTGTAGGGTTCGCATAGGGTTCGGAGATATTTCGATATTGATATTTAACTAACTCCTTTTAAAGGAGTAGTTGCCTATATATATTTGATATATATATATATTATATAAAAATATATATATATATATATAAAAATATATATACTATATAAATATATATATATATTATAATAATATATATAATACTAATATATATATATAATATATATATATATATATATATAATATATAAATATATATAGTAGGTATGTAGCCAAAAAGCCGAATACCAAATACCGAATATTCGGCTAAAAGTATTTGGCCCTATAGCCGAATATTCGCCGAATACCAAATTTTTTTCGTTTTTTAGTTATTTCAAAGTTCGGTAATCCATTTAGGGAAAAATAAAGAATACTTCACTGGTCAACCAAAAAAGGTGAAATTTTCTTGGATGAACTTTTGTAGCATATATCTAGTAATCGGAGGTGCCGATTCAATATATATTCTCGGATTTGCTGTATCACATCCCGTTTCGTGCAACATCGGATCCCTATTTTTGCATTTCCCAGGATACATAATCATCGGTGGCACACGTAGGCTGTATAAGGTTAACCCTTCCCATAATCTACAGTATCAGCACGTTTACTGCGGTCAAATTCAGGAAGCATGTGGCTAACTTTAGTACGTCTCTACATGTAATGGAGCCAAGACCTGGATGATTGTCTAATCTCCATCTGAAATACAGCGGCATGGTCCGTCTTGTTCACTCCAGGGTGAACTGAACTTCTGTTGAGAGTTTTATTTGCCGAAGTTTGTTCTCTGAGCTGTTGGCTTTGAGGTTGCATGAAAAATGACCTACTGGAGCCATTGGCACAAGAGTAACATTTATCGTAACACAGGAGCAGAGCTGCGGAGGCTTCTCCAAGTCAGATGGTAACCTTGTATTTTGCAGTGAATTGCAGGCCTTCTACTCGCTATGGGACTCCCGGCATACGATGCAGGTGAGTGTCGACTGTTTATTGACACTTCCAGAGCAGTTTAAAGTTTGTGATGTTATCAACGGCAACAGGTATGCTTCGGTTTCAGTAGGGTATTCGGTACGGATGAGAGAGGAGTATATGCAAAAATCAGACAGGTTATGTGAGAGCTAACAATATCAGCGTTACATGATGGTAAATTTGCGTGACCTCAAAGCGGTAAACATTTTTGCTCGGGTCATCAAGCAGGTTCCACCCAAATATCCCGCTTCTGTGCTATTGTGAAGCCCAGGCGGCAAAGGAATCACTGGACCAAAAGAAATGGCACCGAGGGAAACCTTGACGCCAGGTTACAGGAACATCGTACGTGAACCACTTTGTACAGAGAGAAACATCAATCTTACCTCACTACACATAAAACTTGGTTCGATGAAACAATTTGTGAAGGCCGGACCATGATGGTGAATGCTTTCGCTATATATATGCTCAAACGTTTCTGGTCTGAGTGACGAGAATGCAAAAAGCGGAATATTTGATGGCCCGCAAATACGGACACTCCTCCGTGATGCTGCCTTGCTACAAACAATGACTGTGTTAAAGGCAAGAGCTGTGGATGCTTTTTTCAGATGGTAGCACAGAATGTTCTGGGAACAGGAAACCGAGAACCACTACATTGTACAGGAACCCTGCTTAGATCAGTTTTCATTCTCCATGGTTAGAATGAGTATACAAGTTGCACTACTTACATTCTCACCTAAGAAATTTCCGGATAACCTGCGATGTTAGTGATGAGCAGGTGAACGCTTCCATCAAGATCTAAAGTTCATGGAAGGACGTTACCAGGGTAAGTGGGTATCAATATTATTGGCCACTATTGTTTGAGTCTGATGAGATATTCCAGACACGCTATGTCAGCAGTATCGCCTACGAAGAGAAGTTACTACATCGTAAGGTATGTTTACATTAACTAAACCTATCCTTCTATTACATTCCATTGTTTGTCCAAGATACTCTTTATTTCATAGTTGAATTATATGTGTTTAAACATATACTCTATCAAGACATGTATCATATCACATTGCGATTTGTTTCTCTCTTTTCATATATCCAATAATATATATATATATATACTATATATATATCATATTATATATATTTATAATAATATATATATAATATATAATATATATATAATATATATAATATATATATAGTTATATATAATATATAATATATATATCCAAATAATTGTGATAGACCCTCTTGAAAAAGGTAAAAATCATAAATTTTACAAATCTGTGTTACTACACACAATATCACAAATGCGATGTGATATGCAATAACCGATTACATTTTTGGAATCAGCACATATATAATCACTTGGAAACCCGTCCAAGAAATTTTCATGTTTTACCAGTGTGAATACACAAGTAATAAAACAAAGTAACTAAGATATCTTTCTTCGCCTAGTAGCAACCATTCACATATTAAAAATAATTAAATGAAAATTGAAAGTTTCGCAGTTAAAGATATAAACTAAACTTCATTTGAATAAAGCTCTAAGGTTAAAATTGACAACATTAGCAGTTCTCCATTTTCAGGGATAACCTATTTCTGTGCCTTCATAAATATTTCCTCCTGTTCTAATATTCTTTCCTTTCGACTGATGACGGTGGAGCTGAAGGTATTTTATTGCTTAGTTTTTTCAATTTCATTAAAAACTATTTCCGTTTTCTTCCACAATGACGGGATAGAGCACTGTCTTCACTGCAAGAGTAGTCAAACTTATATATTTGTTTAGTTTCTTGAATGTAATTCCGTATGTAGCCTTTTAATTTTATGTACAATAATCACATCTTCAGAAGAATGGGACATCTTTTTTCACTCTCACTTTCTTTTCTCTATGACGATTTTGATGCCAAAATATTTTTAAAACATTCATTAAAGAAGTGAAAATGGAACATTCAGCTTCACTTCCCACTACGTGAATCATCGTCAAGCAGAAGAGCCAGGAGCTAAATTTTCATGCATTTCTTTCCATGCCTCAACGACCATTATTTTTTACTGATTCATCTGATTCATGTTGAAAATTAGCTTGAATCGCAAATCTAAGAAAGTAGCTACACACAAAGATTTATCACATAGAAACTTAGAAAGTCTTTTTCTACTGATTTCTTAAGCTCTTCAACGAGTGTAATTATTCCACTGAAGCTTTGCTTTTAATTGCCTTATTTAAAAATAGATTTATTGCTAAAAGGAAAGGGATCACTTGGGCGACGTACTCACGTTTAATGCCTTGTTTTAGTGAGGTTGTCAAATGGCAAGTAAATGAATAATTTTGCCACTGAAAATCAGTCACATTTTCTGATTGCATTCAGCAGCGTAACGTGTATGGATAGGGGAACTTTTTGTCAAACAATCTTTTAAGCATATAAATTCTGTTCCAGCGTGTAGAAACGTCTGAATTTAATTTATGCTGTTTGAATATTCAGCTGGAAGTCTGTAAGTTCAGCTGGAGGAGAGACTATGAAAGAAAATATGAGAGGATATCTTCTGCAATAAATAAAATATATCTTTAACAGGACTTCTGACATAATATTGAATCGTGAATGCATAGTGCAAAATGTGAATAAACATTAAATTGATAAGCCACCCGCTCCCCTATATACCAGCTACCTGTTTGGCCATTATCGCAGTACACTAAGAATTCTATTTTTAGAATAGGCAATGTTCAAGGCCCTTAGTAGGATTGAACAATGACAAAGATCTTCGCCCCTTTGGCTACAAAATTTGGCTTATATTTTTATTCTTTTTGGAAAATAAGTTCTAAAATTTCAATTTTAAATTGATAACTTTCCCTTATATTGACGTAATTTATTGTTTTATAAAGCTCATATTCCGGCCCGAATAGTTCGGCAAAAGCCGAATACCGAATATTCGTTATTTTGGCCGAATAGGGCGAATACCGAATACTTACCGAATATTCGGCACACCTAATAATATATATATATATATATATTATATATATATAATAATATATAATTATATATATATCTATATGATATATATTATATATATATATATAAATTAATAATATATATATATAATATATATATATTGATACAAAAACTATAAATGTAATAAATTAGTTAAAATGTGTAATAACAGTTTATTATTAATGAATACCATAAGCAATATGATTCTCTTAACGGGTTATTTTAGATTTCAATATATGTCACATGCAGGGACACGAATTGACATTTGTCTCCAGGGCTCCGCCCTCGTATCCAACTGGATATAGGATCTTAATTAAAATGGCCCTCCGGTCCTCGAATTTTCCGAAACTTCTGGAAATGCTTAAAAATTAATTGTATAATGGTTACAAATTTGAAATAAAAAAAGCGCAAAAAGTTTTAAATAAGAATAATAGAACTGTAAGGAATTAAATTACTCAAAATGTTAAACGGTAAATACCAAAGTGTACTGAAAAAATTTGTTTCAGCAATTATTTTTAGTTACCTAAATTATTTTATTTTTGATTGTTAAGCGTAAATAAAATTTGCTTAAAAATAAAATAAAATTAAAAAAAGGGATTATGAATTAACGTTTTCTTAATCTAGGATCTAGATCAGTATTTGAAGGTTCTTCCTTTTCGTGCTTGGCCCATCGAATTGGTAATAAAATTTAAGGAATATAAATAATAGAATAAATTTTAAAATCTTAATTAAAAAAAATATCCAACCATGTTTGTTAATAGTAATTCGAAACCAAGTTTGCTTTAAAAGTAGAAATGCGTTGTTTTGCACATTTAAAATGGCATTAAATGAGATCAAAATCATTGTTTATCAAATATAAAAAAAACCGGTAGTAACATTTTCTTTTTAAAATTAAGATTGAACAAGTTATCCGGCAAAGTGGCTTATCCCATACTTTCGCAATTTCTCCCCCTACCCAATCTTAAACTCAAAATTTCATATCAAACTCTCTCATATATATATATATTATAATATATTATAGTATATTATATTATTATCAATACGTATATATATATATATATATAATATATAATTATATATATATAATAATATATATATATATATAATATATATATATATCTATATAATATCTATATACACCAGAGGCGACTCTGCACCTCGTGCTACTCGTGCTCGCACGATAGAACGATCTATTTTGCAAATTCTCTAATGTTACGTAACTACTTTTTTTATTTTTTTGCGAAAGTTTTTCAAATAAATGAAATTATTACATAATAAATGTAAAAGATTATGCACATCAAGAACCTCTTTAATGTCATTCAATACGGAATGGCAAATGTAAATCATTCGCATATACATATAAAAAATTATGCAAAATTATATTACTATTATGTAAAAAAGATGTATATGTGTAAATTATATCTATATATAAGTGTGGCTAGGGTGATATATATATATAAGTATATATATTAATATATATATATATAAATATATATATATAGATATAATATATATATATATATATAATATATAAAGTTTTTGATGAGAATAATAAATGAAACATTTAAATAAAGAAAATATTTAAATGCAACCAATTACAGTATCTAATTATTATAAATATATATATATATATATTATTCATTCCATCTTTCGAAAAGGAAAAAATGATTGATGTCTTTTCTAGTTTTGTTCTAAAAGAGAAAATCCCTACCCTGAATGCTAACCAGTCGTGATCTTTCAAGATTCGATGAGCCTGTTGCTATGAAGTATGCGATTTGATGTACCAAGTTAAGTCCTGATTGTTGTAGGAGTGAATTGGATCTCTTCTCAATGAACCCTACACAGATTAGCGTTAGCGAGTCCAACTTTATCAGTATTAAGCCGCTGCACTCTATTACCAATACAGATGTTCCTCTAGAGTTCAATATTCCAGGCACTTCTGATCATACCTAGACCCCTCTAATGTGGTTTTATATGTAAAAACGAAATGACAAAACCTGATGGTACAGATCTTTCTTACCGGTGATGACCATATAGTATATACAGAATCACAATTTCCTGTATACATGTTTCACCCAGGTTGAGTCTATCTTAACGGAACTTCACTAGGTGCAATCAGCGTGCTAATTATCTTATCTAGAAGCTATATTAGAACATTTGATAAATTAGTTTCAGACGTGCATAAAACAATCTCATCTGCAAATCATTGTGGTTTTATAGCTTCAAAGATGAAAGCTGCACATATAGATAAACGCAGCTAAAGTCATAAATAATACTTTTGAATTTTACGGTCGATTAAATGGCGATATGTCAGAATCATTCTACCATCTGAGATACTAGAATCATTTTATCCACGGTCAAATCCTAAATTTGCACTTAAAATACAGAGTAAACCTACTGATAACAAGCTGTATGTCCAGAACCTGCTTTCAAACTGTTGGAGGCTTATCTCTATGTCAGAGAAAAGTGAAATTATTACCACAGCGTCATTTGGAAATTGAAAAATTTCGCTTTTTGAATACTACAGCAAACAAGTACCCTATTAAGAGAGTTGAAACCAAGATATTTCATTTCACTCAAGGATTATCGAGTATCAATATCCCTAAAATTGTGAACGGAAATTTACCCACAGAAAAGTATCATAGGGACTGTGGAACAGAAGGCCTACTCCGGTAATTATAAAAAGTCACCCTATAAATTCACACCTTTCGGACTTAGGGGTATCAGTTTACATGTGAATGGACTGACTCACGGACGTGATTATGAAATGTTATACAACGGAGGACCTTCTCTCTGTACTCACCCTTTTTACGACTAACTACGCCAATACTGTAATCATGTAATGATAGTGGACCAGGCTTACACAATCTTGAAGAGATACCGCAACACCAATAGAATTTATACGCCTTGATCTTACTGCACACCGTTTCAGCTTGTAACGCCTATCATTTCACCCCTTACCCCCAGGACCGTAAGTCTCTCTTTGGATACGAGTCTTACAATCACCCCATCACTGTAGTGGTTCTATCTTGAGCATCCTCAACTCATTGAAATTGACCGAGTACGCAACGTACTTTTGAATAATTAAAGATGAGATGCAAGAGGAAATAAAATCCGTGTTTAAAATGACACCTCGCTTTTTAAGGGAGTGTTTGCTATTTAGACGAAAATAGAACTCTGTAAATTGGGAGAAGGGATACCTGTTTCATATTTCAATACATTGCCTCGTCTCACAGGCACCTCCAGACAGGACGATGTGGACCTTTCCAGTCTATAGAGGCAACAAACGATACTGTTCACATAATTGATTCAACTTGAAACTTAAAAGTTTATATTGACGATGAATCATTATATTACCTTATTGTTAAAATATGAACGTAGTAAAGAAACTATGTCTTACTCTGGCTTCAACCCCCCTTTATGTTGGAGTCTATTGTTATTATTTCGCATTATATGTTTTTTCAAACTAATGTGTATTGTTTAACTAAACTTGTAAATACTATGTGCTAAAATTTGTATGTCAATGATTTTATCGTTTCTGATTATGTAATAAATGCTTAAAATGAAAAAACGCGATTTTACTTCCCTTAAAAACACGTATATATCAACAAGGTTTTTAACTAAAATTTTCTCTTTTATCTAAAATAAAATTTTACATATACAACACAGGCATGTGTCCTTTATTACTTAATCATTACAAATTAAAAATTAAAAACGTATTAAAACAAAATAAAGAACATAAATAAATTAAAAAGTAATAAAACAATAAATATAAAAGAAAACATAAGGTTAATAATATGTAATGTTAATAAAATATATGAGTTAAAGCAGTAATAGCAGAAATTTAAAGCAGTAAAGCAGAAAGTCGCAGAAAGTTAAAGCAGTAAGCAGAAAGTTAAAACAGTAAAGCAGTAAAAAAAAAGCATACCAATCCCCTAGGTAACACCTCTATTTGCTTTACTGATTTACTGCTTTAACGTATGAAATTTTAAATAAATATATGAGTTAAAGCCAGTAAAACATTGACGTTTAAACCGCAGGTAAAACATGAGTGTTAAAAGCAGTAAAAACATGAGTTAAAGCAGATTAAAGCCAGTAAACAAAAAGCATACTATCCACTGTACCGGTAACAAACCTATTGCATTACGATTTACTGCTATTAAGCATGTAATGTATATGAGTTAAAGCAATAAAAACCAGAGAGTTAAAGCAGTAAAGCAGTAAAACAAAAAGCATACTAATCCCCTAGGTGTTAGGTAATAACACCTCTATTGATTTACTGCATTTACTGCTTTTAAGGTATGTAAGAGTCATATGTTTTTAAATAAAATTTCGTACAACTGTAGTAAAAATGAATGACTCATAGTACATTTGAAAAGAAATTTCTTGCCATAGGTTTCATTGATATCATATTTTCGTTCACGCGGGAATTTTGCGTCGTTGCGGACGCACGCGGCGGCGGGTTACGCGGAAATATTGCGCCCGCGGGCGCACGCCCCCGGGGGGTGCGGGGCGGGCGGGAAAATATTGCGCCTGCCCTTGGACCAGGGCGCACGTGCGCGGGCGGTTTCCGCGACCGGTGTTCACCTGCGGAAACGCGGACTCGGACTCGGGAAACGTTTGCAGTCACTGTCTCAACTGTGTAAACTCTTTAGATATATATTCTGTAGTGCTATAAGTGTTATAAAAATACTAACTCGTAGTAGGAAGCATTCTAGCAGATTGTAATGTACACCATTCGTTCCTCATACCTTATTACCTAGGC
Source organism: Trachelipus rathkii (assembly GCA_015478945.1). Taxonomy (NCBI): domain Eukaryota; kingdom Metazoa; phylum Arthropoda; class Malacostraca; order Isopoda; family Trachelipodidae; genus Trachelipus; species Trachelipus rathkii. The sequence goes on from JABUQX010015005.1 coordinate 32,834, forward strand.
GGTAGACACCCATATTTAGCGGCATTCTAGCCAGGGAGTTGCTAGAAAAGGCTTGAAAAAAGTGGCATTCTTCAGTTGGCACTCATGTGGCACTCACTTGGTGGGGCACTTATGTGTGGCACTCACTTGGCACTCATTGCACTCACTTGCACTGCATTGGGCACTATTCAGCTCAGCGTCGAGCGTCGAGGCGTGCAGCTGCGACGCTGGCACCATCTAATACTCATAAACACTAACTAGAAACACCCTAGGACTTCTACCGCTGATTGTGGAACCATCAAAGCCATCAGTGTACGCGGTTGGGTTCAAAATTACCCATGGTATTATGGCAGGGTCAAGGCTGAAATATCATTGGTCAAACAAAGTTAAGACATCAAAAAAGGGCTAAGTCCCTAAAAGAAGGACAAAAAAAATTTACCGTGGGTCAAAATTGACCCATGCGACGACCAAAGGGTTGGCAGTGTCTTTGTAGTGGCTATAGTGCTAAAATGTAAGTGTATAGTGGTTAAATGGAAGTGTCATAGTGAAATGTGTGTATAAGTGTCATAGTGAATGTGTGTATAATGTGTGTGTTTTGTGTGTGTGTGGTGTGTATATGGTAAGTGTGTGTGCGTGTGTGGTGTGTGTGTGTTGTGTGTGTGGTTGTGTGTGGTGTGTGTGTGTGTGTGTGTAGGCTGTTCAAGTTAGGAGAGATCCTACATGCGTTCAAGTTAGGAACGAGATATGTGACGGGTGGCGGCCACGAGTGCCAGAAAATTGGCGTGCGGCCAAAAAATCTGACCCATGGTTATATGGGCAAGGTCAAGGCCTAAAGTATCGATGGTGCGTCAAACAAGGTAAACACATCAAAAAAGGGGCTAAGCCCCTAAAGGACGATGGGACAATTACGCAGATTCAAATTGACCCATATAGATGGACAAAAAACATTACGTGGGTCAAAATTGACCCTGGGGGCGCGTGGACCCATGGTATCTCTCAAGCTTTGGAGCAAAGGGGCAAGGCGACAAAAAAGGTTAAGACATCAAAAAAATAGGGCTAAGCCCCCTAAATGAAGATCAAAAATTACCGTGGGCAAAAAATTGACCCCATGGTCGAAAAATTAGAGGGCGGTAAAATAGGGGCCAATACGTACAACGGTGCTTACGCAAACGTTTGGCGCAACCCTTCTTCGAAGGGTTGCCAAAATCAAACCCTTCGTTGCAAAAATTAGGGTTTGTGTCGGCCACAAACATTAGGGTTGCCAACAAATACCCGTGGGCCAATAATGACCCATGGAAGACCAAAGGGTTGGTCCAAAAAAGGGTCAAGGCCAAAAAAGGTGAAGGCCCAAAAAAGGGCAAGGTCAGGTAAAAATTCGCGCTCAAAAAAAGGTCGAGGTCAGAAAAGGTCAAAAAGTTCGCGGTCATTTGCGTCCGGAATCCACCCCCGCAACTACTTATAAAAAAAAATTTATTATTATATATATATATATACTATATACTATATAATATATAATATACTTAATCTATATATAATATACCTTATATATAATATATATATATATATATACCTATAATTATTATATACTCATACCTATACCAATAATATATACTAATTATATATATATAATATATATACTATACTATAATATATATAATATATATATATATATATTAACTATATTAGAGGTGTAGCGGATCTTCCGCATCATTTTTTAACTATCCGCATCCCTCATCCGCACTAGTTCTCTCGATAGCTGATAGTATTCATGTATGAATTATGAGAAACGGTGCTGTGCACCACCTGTTAATATATATATATATACTATTATATATATATCATATATATATATATATGATATATAAATATATATAATAGTATACTATATATATATATATATATATATATCAGTATATATATATATATTTATATATATTATATATTTATTACTATATACTATATAATATTATATATTATATAATATACTATAATATACTATAATATATTATATACCTATATATTATATACCTATATATATATTAATCACTATATATATATATATATTATATATATTACGCCTATATACACCTATATATATATATATATACTATATACAATATATATAGATATATATATATCCCAATATATCTGAGTGAGCTCATAGTGTCACTATCTCGCTATATTAGTA
>JABUQX010015005.1:40000-46897 GCA_015478945.1 Trachelipus rathkii
GCAACAGAGCAAAAAAATCTTCCTGACTTCGTCAGTTTTAAATTTATTATTATATATATATATATATATATATATATATATATATATATATATATATATATATATATATATATATATATATATATATATATATAATATATATATAATATATATTATATATATATATATATATATAATATATATAATATATAATATAATATATCATCATAAATATATATATATATTATATATATATATATATATAATATATAGATATTATATATATTATATAGTATATATATATATATATAATATAATATTATAATTATAATATATATTATATATATATATATATATATATAGATATATATATATTTCCAGAACCCAACCCATGTAGTTGATCTCTTCAGCTCTTTGTGCAGCCGTAGGGTGGGTCCTGCACAATGACTCGAGATATATATATATATAGATATCTATACTATATATAATATATATATAATATCGTATACTGGGAACCTTTTATTATATATAATTATATAACTAACTAATAGTTATGATAATTATCATATAGATAATATATATATATATATATAATATAGGCACGTATCCTCACCACGTCCCAATGCTACCTACTATACATAGCTTCGTATACCAACACGTGACGTCATAAATACGGCATGATCATTCTCATCACGGTATTAATTGGGCGGTAACTTATATATTATACTATATATAAGATATCCTACTTATATTATATCTATATATATACTATCCCATACTAATTAATGATAACTACCTTCGTTAGATACTAATATATAATATATTATAGTATATATATATATAATTTATATATTTATATATTATATATATATTATATATATATATAAATATATAATAATTTTTTATATATTATTTATATATATACTATATATATATATTATATATATATATATATATATAGTATAGTAATATAGTATATATATATATATAATATATATTTTCTCTAAGATCCATGAAAATAATAAGGTTCGTAATATCTACTTTGACTGAATAATGAATAATGAAAAATTAATAACATTATTTTCTTTTTCAATTTTTTATTGTAAATATGTAATTAAAGCCATGACAGAAGAACATTTGCTTAAGGGAGACTCTGATAAATTAATATTATAAATTTTATACGAGGTGAAAAATAATTTTGAATTTTAAATTTAAAAATTTTTTTTTTCTATTTTATTAAAATTTTAATTGATAAATAAATGTTTTAAAATTGGGTGTGAAAAGACACAACATCCTATATTATAATAATAGTTTAACATTAGCTACAATAGCATATATATGCAATTCTTTTAAGAGTAATTATTTACATAGATAGAGAAAATTAAAAAAATTAAAAATACTTTCCCAAAATACATGCTAGAAAAAATAATTGAAACCCCAAACTTTATATAATGATAATAATAATAATAATAATAATAATAATAATAATAATAAATAATTAAATAATAATACTAATAAGGAAAATAAAAATTCAAACAAAAATAATAATAACAACCACTTTAACAATAAAATAATGAGATCCTTCCAATTTTAAGGCTTCTTTATAATAATAATAATTAATAATAATAATAATAATAATAATAATAATAATAATAATAATAATATTAATAATAATGTATATAACTTATCATCCTTGCTTATTCTTCTTTAATAATAATAATAATAATAATAATAATAATAATAATAATAATAATAATAATAATAATAATAATAATAATAATAATAATAATAATAATAATAATAATAATAATAATAATAATAATAATAATGATTACTTCTTCACAATTTTCTTCTTATTGGCTCTCTTCATTTTTTTTCCCACGGAACTTCTAATTTTCGTGTTTAGCGAAGGTTCTTTATAAGATTGAATTTTTAAAGCTTTCCTTTTGGGTCTTCCATTAAAGGGTTCCATTTCTTCTATTGCTGATGAGTCGCCTTTATCTTTTGAATCTAAATCAATAACTTCACAGGTTTCACATGGGGTCATATGTTTCATTTCTTTCTTGTTGTACTTTCCTGTAATGGTGTTAATATCTTGGGAAATATCTACTGAAACTGGCCTTAGTATTTTCGAATCCATTGATATTTCATACAAAGAATTAGTTTTTTCTTTTTCAACGTTTGTCCCAAAAGAAATAATCTGAGAGGCGTCCATAAGTGAAATGTCATATATACATGGTTCAGTATGTTTTTTTGAAGCTAATTCGTTCGTTCCATTCTCTTGCGCTATTTTGAAATACTTGTTTGATTTTTTAGTATCTTGCACTGAATTTTTATGAGACTGTAACTTTCCTGATAATATGTCGTTTGAACTATTTTGGCTATTGTCAGTTTTAGTGACAGAAATTTCATTCTCTTTGGACGGAAAACTGCAGGTAGCTTCTGTATCACCAACAGATTGTTCTGTAAAAGGAAGTAGACATTGTTGTATCTCCTTTGGAGAAGATATAGTAATTTCCATTGGAGAACCTGGGATGCAAGTTAAATCTAACTCTGAATTCGGTGATGCTGAAGTTAACTCTGAATTCGGTGATGCTGAAGTTAACTCTGAATTCGGTGATGCTGAAGTTAACTCTGAATTCGGTGATGCTGAAGTTAACTCTGAATTCGGTGATGCTGAAGTTAACTCTGAATTCGGTGATGCTGAAGTTAACTCTGAAGGACTCTTTTTCCCATTTCTGAATTTGCATTAAATAAAGCTTAGCATCAGTTTGAGTACCATTTATAATAAAATATGGATAGGAGCGCCTGAACTGCGATTTTGCATTTTGATTATTTACGTTCAGTTTATCCTTGGTGATTTCGTAGCTGATAATATATTTACCAATACCAGTATTTTTAATCTTATAGTCACATTACTAGTCAATAAATCTAATGGGAAAAAGAATCGTTTAGGTGTTTTTCTTCATCAATGGTCTATTTTTTGACAACCCTTTTAGCTATCCATCCATAAATTTTCCCACACGGTATTTCCACAGCTTCCCTCCTCCTCCTCTGACTCGCTTGCTCTTATATTTGATATTCCCAGATTTAGCTTTTTTGTTTTCCAGTATTTTAGAGCATCCTTTTTATAAGAGAGAATCAAACTTGAACCTTCCGAAAACTCTTTCACCAAACCATGGTTCAACTTCTCGGCTCTATGTGGACGATCTTAAAACCTTTGAAATAGTCTCCTGAAACATTTAGTGTCGTACTTTGCTCTACCAGAACTTCTCTGATACATTAACAAGCTTGATCTTCTCTTGTAAAGGAAAATGTCGTTTAGCGGAGTAGTCTTTATCTCCACTTAAAGCTGAATTCTCTGGAGTTAATCGAACTGGATAACTTCCATATTAACTATACCTGTCTTCATTCATGAAATGCTAAATATTAAAAACCCCGGGCGAGAAAGCTGAGATGCATCAATAATCTTCATCGTCCATATAATTAATGCTCCATTTTCTTACCATATTTGATGGATATGATTGTGCATTCATCCACATCTGATGTTAGTAGATTACATTCTCTCGTTGATTGCTTCGCAAATAACTTTCCATTCCCCGGTTCCTCTCTGCAACTGTAAGCCGATATGTCCTTACTTTCTTCTAATTGGGTTCTAGGAATAGTTATTGTTCCTGGCTGAAGGACTGACCTTCTACTTGTCAGGATGTACCACATTTTTTCTAGGCGACCTTTTCCGTTTTTGGCTTAGTATTGATCGTTAGATCAAGCAATAAGGAGATGACTTAATTGATTAGTTTTAGCTTTTCATTCATTATTGCGATGAAAGGGCAGAAGTTAAAGATCCTTCCAACGTTTGATTAAATTTTCTACGTAAAATGGAAATATTTCCTAAAGAACCTGAAAATAGATGCCTCCAAAGGTTCTGCTATACTCCTGAATCTCCTTTCAACTTCCTCTTGAATAACATTTTCATAGCCTCTATTTCCCTTTGTCTTGATACTGTAAGCGAAAAAGAGATCCTTGTGAATAAATGAAGCTCTTCTTTCATAAGCTACAGGCTGTATCGTACCTAGTTGTGGAAGCTTGCCTTTCCTCAGAAAGTCTTTGGCCAATGATTATATTATTTAATTTCAGTTGGTGCTTAACTTTTACATCATCATATTTCTGATGTATTGCCTTCAAAAGTTGAAGCATTCTCACGAGAATTATTGAGCTGAAATCTCGATAGATTTTTTCATTAATTTTTCAACTTTTCGTGCTACAGAGAGTGCGGTTATCTTTACCTAACCGATCCTCGAAGTGTCTGCGTTCTTCAGGTACTTCCATTTTAGGGTATTAACTAAAGAACTAAAATGTTAAGGGTTAACCTACTACATTTATCCTTTAGAAATAATGGTAAAAATATTAATAAAATTCGAATCATTTAGTAGAGATATGATATTTCTTATTTAAATCTGATCAGGAAGTATATAATAATATATATATCTATAATTATATATATATATATATATATATCATATAATATATATATATAATATATAGATACTATATATATACAATATATATTATAAATATATATACATATTATATATAGAATGGCAAAATAATTTGCAACCTTTTGTAAGAAACATTTTTTATTGAAGATTGAACTTATTTGAAATTCAGAATTTTATAAATGATTTTGTATTGGGAAAATAAGAAAGGAAATATATATATATATTATACTAATATATATATAATATATATATATATTATATATATATGTACTATACTATATATATATATATATATAACTATATATTATATATACTAATATATATATATATATTATATTATAACTATATATATATTATATATATATATATATATACTATATATATATACTATATATATTTGTATATCCAAGCAATTTTCGCTGAGGGTTCGGTTACGTATTATAATAGAAGGCCTTTATTTATATTTATTAAAAAGTTTTTACAACGGTCTTCATAAGATGTTAAATATCGTTATTTAATTATCGTTATAATATAATTATCGTTATAATTTAACATCTTATGAGACCGTTGTAAAAACTTTTCTAATAAACTATATAAATAAGGGCCTTCTATTATAATTTGTTTTTTTTTTTTTTTTTTTTTTTTTTTTTCTATAACTATATATATATATAATATATATATATATATATATAGTGATATTAACTACTATATATATATATATAATATATTATATAATATACTATATATATATATATATATATTTATATATTATACTAGATATATATATATATACGTATTAGTGAGATATATTATGTGTGGTGTGTGTGAGGCACGGATGTGTTATGTCTCCTTGGTTACTCAATTGTATATGATTGGAGTTATGAAAAGATATTAGAGTGGGGGTGGCAAGGGGATGGTGTTAAGACATTGATCCAGAATGGAAGAAGAGTGGAAGATGCCCTACCTATTATATGGGAATGGATTTAGTTTCTGTGTGGCCGAATCTGAACGAGGATTGAGAGGATGTAGAGAGATTGACAGAGTGTATAAAAGGAGGGGTTGAAAGTAAACGTAGGTAAAAGAGTAAGGTTATGTGTGAGTGAGACAGTCCTCGGTGTGAAGTTATGTTAGATCTTGAGTGAGCAACTGGAGCAAGTATCTGAGTTTAAATATTTAGGATATAGCCTATACGTTGGGTGGAAAAAGGGAACGGATAATCAGGTGTAGATAGCCAAAGTTGTGAATGGCAGGGAAGGTGGGGCTTGGTGCAATTAAATGTTGGTGGATGTATGAAAGGACATAAGTCCTTGGTGTGCTAGGCGTCTTTAACTAGCGCGTAAGTTAATTACCTGTGTTAAGTGTTACAGTCAGTTAGACTATGGTCTGAAATAAGAGTATAGATCTAAACAGTAACAATGTGTTCAGATGGACAGTAGGTGTGAGAAGAATTGATAAAATGAGGATGAACACGTATTAGAGAGTGGGTGGTGCGAAAAAAAAGCGAGGGTAAATGAGAGAAAAAGTGAAAGTACGTTGAGATGGTTTGGTCATGTGGAAAGGATCTATGATAGTCGTTGATTAAGCGGCATGTATAGTGGTAAGTTTTCTGAGAATCGACCGGCTGGGAAACCCGAAGAAAAAGTGGATTGGTCAGTAAAGGAATGCCTGGAAGAGAGAGAAATGTGAGTTTGGAAAGAGGCGAGAAGAAAAGGTGGCATAATAGATGATGAATGGCGAGGTTTTCGTGACGGGCAGTAACATGATTGTGACCCACCGGACCAAGGAATGAACCCTCACATTGACGAGATGCCATACTGAGGGTCCGACTCCACGGCCCCGTGAACTCTAGGGTGGATTCGACTGCGACGAACGGTTCTCATAAGAATTAAAGGGCCCGGCCGGTAAGGCTGGGCTTTCTTTTCGGACTGACGTCCACATATTCTTCTCATACCTACTTTTCATTGTTAACGTTGCCACATTACGCACCTATCACCCTCAGCGCCTGGTTGGTACGAGTCAGGCAAGGTGAGAGTGCTGCCGCTAGACGCCACCTGCGCCACCTAAGGTGATCCGACTAATACTATATTAATACTCATATATATATATATATATATATATATATATATATATACTATAATATATATATATAATAATAATGACTCTATATATATACTACTATAGTATATATATACATTACTAATATATTATAAATATATTATATATATCAACTATATTAACACTTAATAAAAAATACATACGTATATACTACATATAGTACCTCTAATAATATATATATAATACATCTGCTAACTACATATAGCTACATACTATATTGTCGCTATACTCATATATATATATTATATATATATATTTATATTATAAAATTTACATATATAATTCGTTTTCTTATCTCTACTCT
>JABUQX010015006.1:7500-25000 GCA_015478945.1 Trachelipus rathkii
CTTATTCTTAATGCTGAACATGAATACATCATCACATTACTAGCAAAAACTTAATATAGCATGGGCTTAATTATGAGTTAAACATGAATATATCTAGAATGAGAAATGAATAGTTAGAAATCTCCACACAAAGTCAATTACATGTTATCTCTGTTTCCTAATTTAATAAACCTATTATTTTCTGTTATATTATGTGAAAATATTTTATATATATATATATATATATACTATGTACACTTTGCAATAAATAAAGATATTATATATATATATTTTATTATAATATATAATATATTATATGAAAATATATAATATAATATATATATATATATATATATATATATATATAATTTTTTTTTTTTACATGATACCATCACGGCAATGACCTTTTTTCAAAAGGAGGGGGCAAAAAAAATATAATAAAAAAAAAATTACATAAGAAACATTAAAATAATGGAATAGTAAACATCTCAGTCTTGCCTCACGCAATTCTCAGGTGGGCGCAGACGCGGGGTTTAAATAAAGAAAAATTGGATATCACTGCCAAATTAAAAGAAGGCAAGGAGTTTCACAAAACAGATGTGGCTGAGAAGGAGGCAGCACAACGAGTGATCCTTGAGACTCCATATTCACACAATATTCATGAGAGAACAAGGCAACTCTTGTGTTACGAGGGCAACGCAGTGGTGGAGGAATGCGAGAGTAATTCTCTGAGCAACCTGCCGGTTGTAATAACATAGAAAAGGATAGGGCACGTCCACGACGCCGAGAAAAGAGGTCAAGGGAGTCAGAGAGTATGGACAGTTTATAACTCTTAGCCTTAGCTTCAACTCTATCCAAAGGAGGGTGGAACCGGAATCCCCCAAATGTGAGAACAGCGCTTCATACAAGGACGGAAAAAAACTCTATATAATTGGATAATCTAAGCTGAAGAAAAGAATTCACGCAACCTAAGAATTTTCAGCTTTTTTGAGGCCATTTTAGCAACCGATGTGATGTGAGGTCTCCAAGACAATTCATATTTATGTTTTAAGTCCTAGAATGTTTTGTTGTTTTACGGTAAGACCATTAGAGCCGTCAAGGGAATAGGAAAGTGGGAGGTATTTTAGAGAGGGAGATATATATATATATCCGAAAAGGCCAGGCATGTACCTAAAAAACTATAACAGCTACAGAAAATAAATATATTTTATTCATCAGGAGCATTTCATCGATGAAAGTTAAAAAAAAAAATAACGTTTTTCAAAATTAAAATTGTTAAAAATGTTGATATATTACAGTTTTTTTGACAATTCGAAACAGATGCCGTTACTCCGACTCAGGAGGGCAAGTGCAATGTTGTATTTTTTTTTAAAACGGCGAATACCTCAAGGGTTAAACAACAAGAAGCGCATGGATAGAGTCGGGGTTTCTCGGCCTACGGGGACGCGGGGGAGACGAAATCCCCCTGCTGCTTCCGTGGTTGACCCCTAAAAAGGGATATAAAAGAAATGTAAAATTATCTCCAAATGACGGTATTTGGCACTTTTGCTCTCGAGACTTAATGGGTGTTCCAAGGTCAAGTCAGAAGCGCGCCAGCTATGAGTAACCTTATCTATTTAAGAATTATTAATAAATGCTTACAACAAATAAGTGTATTTAAAGTATCCATCAACTATGATTTAGTTCCTGAAATTGAAAATGTTGATTAAATTTTCCTGTAGATGTATGTTTTCTAGTCTAGCATGCCGATTATCCGCCTCCACCTCTATATATTATATATATAAATATATAATATATATATATATATATATATAATATATATATATATATTATCGTATATATATATTAGTATATATTATATTATATCTCTATATTATATATATATATATACTATATATATATATATATATAGTATATATATATATATATTTATATATATATAATATATATATTACAGTAATCCCCTATATCGTGGTTTAACTTTTTCGCGGCTCAGTACAAGCTCGGTTTTTTTCAATACAGTATCTTATATGCATTTTAAAAAATTATACGTGTCTATGTGTTATATTTTTTTACATGTATATACGTATTTTAATACCATAGAAGTGTTTTACAGTATAAAGGTGAAAATATAACATTACATGTCATCAAATAAAGCTTACAAGTACATATGTATGTACATGTAAGTTCTCGTGGGGTTTGAATTCTCTCTCTCTCATCGTCTCTTCTGATACCGTGCGTAACTGTAAGGATAAATGAGCTGAGATCGTAAGACGGCACATCTATGGCTATATATATATATATATAATATATATATATATATATAATATATAAATATTATTATTTAATATATATATATATATATATATTGATATAATATTACGTGATTTTAATTCTCTGAGTTTCCTGTTGATCTTATCCTCCAATTTGTTGAAAAGGTTGACGTAGTTCTCTCTGATACATCGAAATTCAGGGAGGTGAATATGGAACTTTCCTTAATTATAAACATATTGGAGGATAAGATCAACAGGAAGCTCAGAGAATTAAAATCCCGTTATATTATATCTAATGACACTTATAGCTATGTGTATGCATCCGGTTCTTCATTGGTCATTCTTTGCGGGTCCCCTAAAGTACATAAAGCAAACTGTCCAGCTATACATATCTTGGCTGAATATAAAATGCATAATTTCCAGTTATCTAAGTATCTATGTTTACTCCTCCAGCCCTATGCATTTAATCAAAACACCTTCAAAAATTCTTATGATTTGGTTGAAAAACAGTGTCAGCTGTCTTCCTGAAATTCAATTATGGTTAGCCTCAATGTTGACTCCATATTCACCAATGTACCGCATCATGAAACTATCAATATAATTACTAACTTGGTCTTTCACAATTCTGATTGCGCATTTAGCTTTAACAGATAATCAATCATTCACTGAGCTTCTCAACTTGGCAGTTTCAGATTCGTGCTTTTTGTTGAATAATAAAATTTACCAACAGATTGATGTCGTTGCCAAAGGATCGCCATTAGGTCCAGTCTTTGCTAACATCTTTTTCAATCACTTGGAAGAGATCTTCTTGAACAATGCCGGTGTCCTTAAACCAACTTTTTACAGACGCTATGTAGATGATATATTTTTTTACATTCAGAGACCACGAACAGACTGCCCTGTTCTGCAACAGCAGTAGTAATGAGGCAAGTTCGAAGAGGGCCTTTTTTCCTACGAATGCTTTAATGTATCGTTTTAAAACTTGGTATATTGTCTATTGGCGTGTTAAACTGTTAACCGCCGCGTTTTCATGTCGCTAGGATGATTCTAAAGGGTAGCTGCCCCCGAGAGGGAAGGTAAAATTGTGTTGTTGTACCGCCCGATACTTTTTTCAACCTACCTATGACAAGAGGAGAAGATGTAGCGCTTATTCCGACGCTGTGATTATTATGTACTCATTATTCCGTGTGCTGATGTGAATCGGACCAACCGACACACGCTGAGCAGGATCCATGACCGACCGTCTGTCATTACTTATTCATTATTATTATTATTATTATAACATAGGTATATATTTCTTCTTCATTAATAGTTAGTTATCATTATTATTATTATTATAATGGATTTTACTTCACTTATTATTATTAATGATTCATCATTGCGTGGAACCAATCGAATTTTTTAAGTACAATCGTGTTCACAATGCGTCTTCTCATCCAAGCTCCGACTCCGACATCCAATATACTAATTTACTGATTCCGCGGTTCTGGATTCACCAGTAACCCTCCAGTACGTCGGCGGGCATATACACCGAACCTCGGCTACTCTGGAACACTTCCGGCTCCAGGGCCTGTTCCGCAATCTATCAAGGTCTGATGAAATTTAGAAATGCTACTTCAGCATCATACGATAACATAATACATAATTATATAATTAGAATCCAGAAAAAAGGATATACTATAATAGATATATATATATAGTAGATTATATTAAAGTCCTATTTGCATTCATTGTACATTCATATTATAAACAGCTTATTATATACTATATATAATAATCACATATATAACCTTAGTAGCTCACTAGTATATCATAATTACTGCTGATAGAAATAGATGGCACGAACACGACATTAAAACGTTCAGCAGTTATAAGAAGAAAATACCCAAATATACTGTTCATAAAATTAGTTATAGGACGTTTCGTGGACGTGACTGTCCACTTACTTTTAGCTATCTAAATAATAATAATTTATTAGCTGAATGAAGTGGACACGAAACGTCCTTTCCAACACCACTCCTATAAATAAATCTCTTTATAAACTCTTATAGCTTCCATATATCTCTTATTCCAGACTATAATATCACTATTATATATACCATATATATAGTACCTAATATATATACTATAATATATATAATATATATATATATATAAATTAGTATATAATACTATTTATATACATATATAACTTATCACATCAATATATATATATCTACTTATTTTAATCCCCCACTATTATTCTTATAATTAATATTATTATTATTATATTATTATCATCTTAAATATATATATATCTATTATTTATTAGTATATTATTATTATTATTTTTTCAGTCTTTTATTAATTTATTATAGTCTATTCTTTGTGCTATTATTCTTATTAAATAATTATTGAATTAATTACTTTAATTATATTTATTGATTATCTATTAATATTCATTATTATTTATCATTGACACTCAACTAGCCGAAAGACCCGAACCGATACGAGACTACTTCATCGCCCACCACCACCCCTCATCACGCACTCTCAATCAAGCAACTTTACACCAAATCCACATTATATTATTATATCTATATTACTTAACTTATATTATTCTCACTTATTATTATTACCCCTAATCAACCTAGTAGACACAGGATAGCATGTTGCTTCGACCGTGGTTTCACTGCTTCAAACTATGGCACCCACCCCGTTTAAGCGCGGTGTGGGTTAGGTATCCCCTTCCCCCCCTCCCCCCGCATTACGTTTCAAGAAACCGTCCTCAGGTCCTTAAACAACACTTTACAACCCCCGCTAACAGGGGTTGTGCTGGACCCCGCCAAAAACCTGACGAGATACTTGATGTGTAAGTACAGCGCTGAAGACTCGTATCACGCTCTCCATATATAAACGGGTGATTATTCTTTATTTCATTATTATTATTATTATATTACACTATAGGCACTTATTCAATTGATTTATTATTTATTAATTACTTATCTGATTATTTTATCATTATTATTGACTTCAATTATTTCATTTCATTATTCATTATATATTAATTATTTATTATTAGTTATGGGTATTCTATTACATCACTCTGATACCTATCGAGCATTAACATATAGGTGCAGGATGTATTGAGACCACTCTCATGTTGTAGTCTCTCTCAACTTGACACCCCGTTTTGGCGGTGGATGTTCATCCCGGCTGTAAACGCATATACGAAAATCGCCGAGAGGCACCCCAGGAGGGGGAATGCCGGCCCCCTCAAAACCCTACGTCAATTGACAAAGCGCAAGACGATGGCAAGTAATCACAGGGAGGTATAGCCTCTTTTTCTTTATAAGGTACACCCGTTGATAGTAATGAGCGTTAAAGAGAAGACCACTGACGACAATCCACCCAATCACGTGCTCAGTTTGGTAACTGGTGCCCCCCACACACACACACGACCTAGTCTCTTACTGCGGAATTTGCGGTCTGACAGACCTCGCAGGTATCGATGCGCAAGCTTTAAGAAAATTGACATTCAGTTTATAGTGCGGGAATAGGATAGTTCCTCGCTGTAGCTAAACGAGAGTGTGAATATGGGATCCCGCTCATCACTCCCCATATGAGTGGGGAATGGCTTGACCCCAAAACCTTAGAATATTGACGTAGAACCGAGTCAAACATCGTATATATACCCTTCATTATAAGGTACCATCGTTGTGTAAAGATGGTAAAATTACAATGGACACCCCAAAAAGCGAGGTGACTAGGCCCTGCCACCAAAGCCTGAATACTATTGAAACACTAGAATGATGAAAACTCGGATAAACTATACCCCTTCTTATACGACTATCTCTTTTTGTGTAGAGAGAGGCTTAAGATCGACACAACACCACATGAGTGATGGGGCTGTGTCCAAGAACCTTCAATACGTTTGCACACCTAGAAACAGATCGAAATTCCTGGTACGCAGCCTTCTTATAATGTGAACACATCGACTACAGAGAGGTAAAATCACACCTACGCCCCGATAGGTGAATGGGGACTGTGCCAAAAGCATTGAAATATCTGACATCAGAAACGCACATGAAAAATTGACGTAAGGCCGAGCTGACTTTCATATTCGTAAATCATACAGCATAGTACGCGTACAACATGAGACACTACACCCCATGGTCCTTGTGGCTTGTGCCCCAAACCTTCGGAAATTGACCCACCGCTAAGTTATCTCTCGAAGAAAGCCATGACGACCGGTACACGTAGGCACCTTCAAAAAAATCATCCTACGGCTGCGTAATGATGAGCGACTTACCTTACCTTCGATAGGTCAACCTAATGATACTATGGAACCCACTGCATTGGGTTGGGCCCCTGCCAAACCTAGCAAATGTGACACGCTCGAATGAACTCTGATGAATAGCACGCTTCGGCTGGGCCCTGTGGCGCCGCGACTATACTTACAACCCCTTAGCTTAAGATAAATTATCCCATTGTAATATGCTACGTTCCTCACTTCTGTAACCGAGCTGACGACGCTTACACCCACTTGAAGCTCAGAACTGCCCACTCTCCATGTACCCTGAAAACGCGATTAGATAGCAAAATAGACCCCCGACCACACTCGCAGCATACTTGCCGCCGCTTGACGACGAAGCTACCGTCGCTGCCGGCCTGCCCGCACACACGGAGCGCCATAGCCTCAGTCGACAGCGGCGAAACGGTAGGCAGCGAGTTCGACCGCCACCAACAGCACAGCAATATAGACCCATACAGCTCTGTACGCGCAATTGCGCGAAGCTACGGAGCGACACACGTCAAGTAAACTAGAAGGCTGCCGACAAGCACAGTCCGCCTCCCTGTTACTTATCATTAATATTACCCTACCAATAGTATCGACACAAGAAACATCAGCGTCAATTTTGCAAGAAAACACATTTATGTACAGTTCTAACATGAACTTCCAGTACAATAGCCTTTTACGAAGGATTAGTGAGACGCAACTACCTCGCCTGTAGTGTCCTCACTCATAGTAATTTGCTTTCAATCGACTTCTTATCCAAAAGATGCATTTCCGTTTTTCTTTCGCTTATAAACTCCAAGTAGACGGGCATTACTCTATATCCTGTTCAAGGTATTCCTACCGTCCTTTATTTGTCTCTCCTGCGAGTTTAACAGCACTGCTCGCACCATTGTATTGGTTTCGCCACAGAGGGCTCATAACATAGTGGGCAGCCCGCTAACCGCCACATATATTTGTTTAAATATAATTCTTTTCTTTATTTCTAACAGTTTGTTTCCTTAATTTAACAGCTAAAACAAACGTTTATTTCTTTCGCCTTTTTACTGTTAACACTCTAATGTTTTGCTTACTTTTTTTTGAACGACTTATTTTTGTTTTTGTTAGTTCTTTTTTAAAAAAAAATTCATAGTAACTTGAAACTTTTAACAAAAAAAATTTTCTTAATACTTTTTAGACCATAGCAGTTAAAAAGAGAATGTTCTTAGCGGTTTCCACCACCTCCTCTCCACCATATACATCATAAAACTCTCCCATTACCTACAAAAAAACAAATGTTACTATACAAGATGATTTTAAACTAACTCTATAATATTTCTGCATTTTAATAGTACACACAAAACCTTCAAAGCACTCAAAATCAGCTTAAATCACAACCAACACTGACCCCTCCTACCCTCCAACACTCAGTGAATCTTATAAAACTCTTGACTCTACTCGCGATCTATTGATTTCAGATCAATACTTTCGAGGTATCAGGTTCTCGACTAATACAGAGTCAGCTACTAACATAAAACATACGTAAAGTTCCTTTTTTATACTGACCTCTTGAATTCATGCTAACCGTAGCAAAGATTCTATCATATCACATAAAAAGCTAACCAAAACGCATAACTTGACATTACTGAAATACTAATGTACAAACAAACAAACCTAACCATATATTACGCCCCCGATACAAACCGGCCAGCATTGGACAAAGTTCCCACTACTTAACCAACATAAATAACATATCGCAACTCTTTACAACCCAATATCTGAATACATATCAATTGTTATTTTTTTTTACATTAAGCATATTAATAATTTTAACAAAACCATTCACTCAGTAACCTACAACCTAACTTACCACTACTAACCCAACGAATATATATACCGACGCTACACCAAAAGTTTTTCCACCATCAATTAAAGCTAACGTGGCATAACCGTGAACTAAGAATCATATTAGCTACAAACGAACTCCAAAACCTACATACTCTTACGACGGACTATTAACACGAGCGACATTACCAAGAGTGTCCGTACTTCAGCAAACAGTTAACAGCGTCAACATCTCACGCTTATCAAACATATCACCAACATAATCATTTGTTATTCTTTTTACACTTAAAGTATAATATTATTCAAAAAAAGGGGAGAAATAAAAATAAGCTGTTTTCATCTATCTATGTTTGCATATTAATTTTCATTTCAAAGGTGCGCTTATTATATAAACACATAAAAACATATAAGTTTATCTTTTAATTATATTAATTCGTCTAATCAGCGGACATAGGATTCATGTATAAAATTTGAGCAAGTTTCTTTATATTTCTCCCAGAGAATTCAACATCATCTCGAAAGGATGTAAGTATAACATTCGCCTGCAGCATCCTATCTATTCTTCTGCGCATATTTCAGATTTTTATTTCTAAGGCATGCGCCGTCATGCCAGAGAGAAGTAAACTTATCAACGTTGTTTATGTTTCAGCAGTTACTTCCCTGAGTATCACTCACGCTCATAGGTGACGTAAAGACCGCAATGTTACTAACCGTGCTCAAATATCTCGTCAGATCTATTCCCATACATTGGAGCAGGCTATAATGAGACTCTAAGGTCCCTCGAGCTATATTAGTAACGACCTTATTTTTAACATGATGATGACCGTTCAATTCGCTTCTTTCCCATTATTACGCCAAACATCTATATAATATTTCCATCAGCATGACAATGCAACAGTGCAAGCGAGCTGCACCTGACACGTACGAAGCAGCACTCGTTGATCCAGCTCATCGAGTTGGTTTTCCAAATAGTTGCCGTAACATCAATACTCATTTAACTATTAGCAGAACCTGCGCGGTACTGAACAAACCCCAAACCTTCTATTTTAGTCTATAACCCGCTCACAGCTGACTAACCCACTCTGAAGCTAGATACACTATCACCAGGAGGCGACTGAATCCCACCGATGCACACATACTTCAATCGCCTTTTACCCGAACAAAGCCGAGTTCCCGCCCCGTCCGGAACATCTGAGTTACTCTTAGATGGAATTCCGTATTTCACGACCGGGCGTGAAAAGAAGTTCAAATTTCTATTATTGCACCCTCCGAAAGGCAATACCAGGTATTATAGATCGCTCTCCATTTCGTTTCTCAGAACCAGACGAAAGCCTATAATTATGACCACATCCGGTGCGTTTGTAAGGTTATTACGCTAAGGATCCCTACCGTGAAGCACAAGATCTATCAGCGTAGCTGTAGCTAAGCGGCACCAGCAGATGACACGCCGACCTCCGCCCATCATGAACTTCCAGTACACCCAGGCCCTCGACAATGCCGAAAACACTTCCTTACTGACAAAAAATCACCGTGGTGAGTAAAACAGACCCAAAACGGGTAATGAGATTCTTTCCTTTCGGAAAAAAATCAGAAGAAATTTAGCACAGTATATTGACTGACGATACGAACACACACATTGGTTTAATGCACATAATCCATGTATATAAAACGGCTCTCATACCTTAATCGTTTATCGTTTCGTTTTCTATTTTCACGTCGTTCAGGATTACATTCCGATCATTTTTGTCGTATTTTGTATTTTCCAAACCCAGGTCTTACCGGAGCAATTCGCTTTACACTTTTGGTATTTATATCTTCTGTTCTCAGTTCTAGTATATAGATACAAGTCGAAAAATCTGTTTCAACGCCAACTCCTCCCATTTTTCGAAACTTTAAGCAATTCTTTCCTCCCACTTTTTCGAAACATTACGCAATACATTTTATTCTTGTTTGTAGCAGGACATTAACAAATTTATTAAAAGCAATCTGTATTTTTTTGCTATTGGGACTCAGTATCGAGAATTCTGAGTATTTCATTTTCGCAACCAAAACCTAACAAAAGTACTTTACATGACATAACCTATCTATCATACTAAACTACGAATTGATGCTAATCTATACAGTGCTGTCAAATCACTTCTCAGCAAGATACGCAGTTGCCAAACTTACCAATCTCACATGCTCTATAGCAACTACGACATCCAATGGTTACTTTAATATTAACATAGTGATATTTATTATATCATAAACCTAATTAAACAAATTGAACTACGAATAAATGCTACTATAATTTTTAATGTTATTTAAAGGTTTGGTTTAAAATGTTAAATCTTCTTTAATTTTTGTTTATCTTAAGTTATATCTACCTTAAATATAATATATTATATTATATAATGATAATAATATATATCTATATATATACTATGTATTATATACTATATATATACTATATACACTATATATATATATATAATATATATACATCAATATTTTTAATAGGAAACAAAACCTTGCTTATTTAATTTTATTTTGATTTTGTATTAAAGTAATTTTTCAAATATTTTCTTCACTTTATATTATTTTGCTTATTTTTAAAATTGTATCTCCACATATCATATAACAAGTAATGCGGTAAATTCAAGTACAATAAAACCACCAACCCCACCACCTCCTCCCCCTCCTCCCACCATTTCTATTGATCTATTGACTATGTAGTCTCAAGTTACAGCTTCCGTAGTATGCATTTTTGAACATTAACAACATAACCATAACGTGAACATTAAGTTCTTTAAACACTGATCAACGTGTTACGCTAAAGTGACAAAGGTTTCACCTTAATAAAGCTAACATAAATTAACCTGAACTAGGGATATAATGTACAATGACCAAACCTAACATACCTTAAACAACGCGCGGATTAAACTGCTTACCATTAACGACTTTCCCTTATACTTATAGAATACAACCATTGCTGTCTCATAGGAAGGACGTAAATAGGCATACGCAACACTAAGAAACGTTAAACCCTAGTTTCACAACCCCTTCAATGCGTCATTCAAGCATATCTCTAATATCCATAAATCGTTATTACAGTTTCTTAGTGAGACTGATTATCAACAATTTCCCACGGCCCTGAAACTACACCGCTTTTGAACCCCAAGTACAAGTAGCGACGGATATGTCTTTACCATACCTTTGTCAACTCTGTATATCATCAGAATCTACAACTCCCTTACTGACGCTCCCAGTGAACATATGCTGAACGTAAGAACAGTTTTTTACCATTAAAAACGTAATATTTAAAAACCAACTTTACTCAGCCACCACCTTTCCTAATTCATCCATACCTGATAAACCACGCAATATAATGCAAACACTAACTCACTGATTTACCAGACATTACACATAAACAACAAACCAAAGTTTTTTCGGACTGCCCACATAACGCAGTTATGTCGACCTGACGATCGAAAAAAAAGATAGTCTACAAGGGTCATCCCTGAGTCAGAAATAAAATAAGCGACATACGTAAAGTGTGTACAGAGCTTTACCTGTTTTTACAATCTTGCACAGAAAATCAGTAAATCAAACCACCCGTCCAGGCTGTTCCCCTCCCTGTTCCATTCGATTCATAATCCTCTGTTGAACTCTAGTGATCCTATTGATTTCAATCACATTTCATAATATATATGGGTTGTAAACTCATCAAGAGTATCAGCGTTATTATCATTATATAAAGAAGAAAAAGAAATGAAAAAGAAAAAAAGAAAAAAAAGAAAAAAAAAAAAAAAATTAAAAAAAAAAAAAAAAAAAAAAAATAAGAAAGAAAAAGAAATGAAAAATAAAAAATAAAAATGGAATAAGAAAGAGAAATAAATGAAAAAAAGAAAAATGAAAAAAAAAGAAAAATTAAAAAAGAAAAATGAAAAGGAAAGAGAAAAATAAAAAGAAAAAAGGAAAGAAAAAGAAAAGGAAAAAGAAAAAAGACAAAGAAAAAAGAAAGACAAAGATAAATAAAAAAGGAAAAGAAAAAGAAAAAATATGAAGGAAAAGAAAAAAAGAAAAAAAAAGGAAAGTAACTAGCTTAACGTACAAAACACGTAACCTATTCATGCTTTTTCAATGATATCTCTATCATATCAATATTAATTTCACACTGACAGTAATATTTAACAAAAAATTTATCATAGCCATGTCTAATTATCATAAAGACCAACGAATAATTGCATACACAGAAAAGTTTTATCCAAACATGACGTAAAAACAAGTTCTCCGAATAAAATATCATAATAAAGTGTAATAGTTTACCGATCCTAAAGCGATAAATCAGTAAATCAATCCGCCAAACCCCTCACCATCCATGCCCATCCATCCCTCCATGACCTTTTGATCTAGTGATCTATTGATTCACGTTACATTTCGAGTATCATTTCGGATAAACATAGCGCAAAAATGAGTTCTTTATATACTAACCATCGAATATATGCGAACACAACAATGTTTTCACATTAATAAAGATAACATAGCATTACCTAAACTAAGAAAATAATGTACAATAACAAACCTAACACAACTTTCCGCACGAATAAACTGTTAGCATTAAACAATTGTTCCACACTTACCTCCTTTAAAGTAACTAAATTGCATTACAAAAACGTAACCTATTCATACTTTTTTTCAAGCATATCTCTAACATATTAACGTTAATTTTATACGAGGGCGATCAAATGATTTAACAAAAATATTTACCACCTAGAACCTTGGTGTTACTGACCATAACCCATAACCACCACACCCATAACCATAAACCTACCAGCATCGTGGTCGACAACGTGTAAAAAAAAAGGGAAATCACACAGAACCATCAAATAATTGCACACATAACAAAGTTTTTATTCCAAACCATAACATAAAAATAAGTTGTATTTCAAAGAACTTACTTTTTTATGTTATGTTTGGTAAAAACTTTGTTATTTTTATGCCATGTTTGGTTAAAACTTTGTTATGTTTGCAATTATTTCCTGGTTCGGGTTTATGATATTTAGGTAAGGGGAATGATTAATTTATTTTTTTTTATATTTTTTGTTGCTTAATATTGATGATGTTAATAGGTGAAAATTACAATTCGATATCGTTACGGGCGACATGTTTTAGAAAAGTGAAGTAGGTTCACGTTTGTTACCAATGTTCGTAAAGGTTACTTTACCTGTTCGTTAACTGTGGAACTTTTTGAAATGCTTAGCTAGGATTTCCAATGCGTACGGCACAAGCAACAAACCAGCACGTCGCCATTCACGCCCGATAACACAGGCGCGGCCCAGCTGAACACATAACGTTGTGGTTACGTTTGCCGTTCTGTACATTCACTCTATTCCTAAGACTTCAGGTAATTCTATCGCATTAAGTCCTTCTCCCTATTACAATGTCCGGAAAGACCAATTTTTGTTACTAGTTCAGCACTACATTCGACCTACGCATCGTCAATCATCTACAGACACTTAATTTTTGTGATGCTTTACCACTTCAAGCACATGATACTCGACAAATCTCTGATAATGATGCAGATCAAACAGAATCCAGCCTACGCGCAGCAAAAGCGTCAGTGGCGGTCAGGGTCGCGGGAAGGACGGGAGGAAGGTTAAACCTTATGACTGACGTGATGCATTTAGCACCTGATCTACCTAATGTACCACGTTACTAATAGAATCCAAGTAAACACTACCTCCTCCCACCTTTTATTATGATATTTTATTCACAAGACCCACGTTATTTTTATGTTACGGTCTGGAACTAAAAAACCTTTGTTACTGGTGCCTAATCGAGACTTATTCGGCTGATGCGTATTGTTTAATTACTTAGACAAGGTCTCAGATTAAATCTTTTGTCTCTAAACTTTTAGCATTGTAAGCCCTCCCACCCAACATCAGTCAGCTAGGCTCACATCCCTGTGGTTTAAACTTTAACCGTGCTATATGCTTATGACGAGATCGCATGTCCTCATGAACAAAACATAAAGTGATGTAGATTCGAGCGTTCACGTTGTTGTTCCTGGCAGATGCTTAGCTACTTTTACCCGCGCTTGAGCATAAGTGTGCCGAATACCATTGTTATGCTAACAGTCTCAATTCGTGCGGCCCAAGTTTAGTGTCCGAGTAGCAGCGTTTGGTCGACATCTGTCACATTCAATTTTTTTAGTGTACGGTAATTTCGCTACTGCTATGCTTTGCATGCTTTCACTTATGTGAACAACCTTCTAACATGTATCAGAGGCATTACTATTCAATGGTATAGACCTATTATTTAAAGGGCAAACTCATTTCGCGCTAGCGATGATTTATCCGGAAAATGAACTACTCGACTAACATGTAAACACGTGAATCAATAGTCACTACGATCAAACAAGGTCACACCTTGGAGGGATGGAGAACCACCGCTCTGCTGAACCCTGCACCACCATCCGCACACCACCCTTGTGGCAGCCAATGTGTGACAGGCCGGTCTCTTTGCACGCAGGACACGCACATCTGATTGTACTGATTACCTCTAATTTATCTCTTTAGGATCCCGGTAAACTATCTACACTGCTTATTATAAATTCTTACTTCGAAACGAGCTTATTTTCGTCATTGTTTCGCGATAACAACCTTGCCTGTGGTATGCAATTAATTCGTACTGGTCTTTATGATATGTAGAACACTGGGTAGATATGAATTATTTTTTTAGTTAAATACTTACTGTACAGTGTAAAATTTATATGGTGACTCCGCTCCACGAAGATGCATTGAAAGAGCACAAAATGAAACTAGCGTTTCGTTCTTTTAGTAACACGCCTAACTGTTAGTAGCTTCCTTTGTTTTCCTTTTTTATCTTTTTCTTTCATAATTTTTTTCGTTGTATTTGTCAATTATCTTTTCATTGTTCAGTATTTCCTTGCATTTTGTTTTTCCATTATACGTTTAGCAAATTTTTATCTTTTCTTTTCTTTTTTTCTTCTTTTCCTTTTTCTTCTTATTCATCTTTTCTTTTTTTATTTTTCCAATCTCTTTTATCTTTTTCCTCACACCACATATTTTTTATGAATTTTTCTTTTTCGATTTCTGCGTCATTACATCACCTATGTCATTTCTTCTTTCTTTTTACTCATTCGTATTTTCATTTATTTTTTCTTTTAATCTATCTTTTTCATTTTCTTTATTCGCTTCTCACTCACTATAACTCGATACATAAGACGTCTGATGCTCACCTCCTGATCCGAGTTTAAAACCCAGCTAATACCGCCTCGCTATAATTGATCTGAATCAATAACACAAACTCGAAGGTTCGATGAAATTAACGGATCCAGGGCACCAGGCGCGAGGAGGACCCAGTCGCTGCCCTATCGGCCCCTGCCCAGTGGATACCTTATTACCGATTTACTGATTTAAAATCAGAAACTCTTACACTTTACTTACTATGACATTTTTATTCGAAAAACTTATTTATGTTTTATGTTTGGATTAAAACTTTATGTTATTTTTATGTAATGTTTGGAAGTGAAACTTTGTTATAGTTTGCATTTATCGTTGGTCAGCAGGTATCGATAATTAGGGAAGGTTGTGATAAAATTCTTATTGGTTAAAATTATACGATTCACTCGTCCTAAAACCAACAAAATCTGTTTACGTCAGCCACTAAATGAGTAGTCCGACCTACGGCCCAGGATAGATGCATTAAGTCTAGCCAAGGGATTATACGGTAAATTTTTTGTTTTAAAATGTACTCCCACCATTTTAAATGTTAAAACTTACACATTTATCATATAGAGATTGCCCTTGACAATGTCGTGGAATAGGTTACGTTTTCGACTTGGTTTTGCTATGTTAGTCCGTATAATGTTGTTTAAGTCACTGGAAAGTCCGTTAATGTAAGCAGTTTACTTCCGTGGTTCAAGGCCTATGTTAGGTTATGTCATCTGTACATCCTATCATCCCCTAGTTCAGCATGAGGTTCCAGTTCAGCTTTCAATAACGAGCCTGAAAGTTGTCCACCGCTCAGCGCCTCGATAGCATCCCTCCTTCTTCAACCACCTTTCCTCGACACCTATACTCGTGATCCAGTGTATAAAGAACCTTAATTTTACGTTTATTGTTATGTTTTATCCAAACCATGATCTGCTCCAGAAAGATGTAAAAATTGCAGACACATTAGATCAATAGGATCAGAGAAATGGTTCGGCAAGGAGGGTGGAGTAAGGAGGTGTGGTTTGGAATGGATTGAGTTTACTGACTTTACCGAATTACTGTTTTTCTAGGTTTGTGCTAAAAATGCAAAATTTTTTTAAGTTATAAACATATAAAAGAATAAAAAATTTTTTTGGAAAAAAAAAATTATATTTTAAACAAAATAAAATAAAAAATAAATAAAAGTTTTTTTTTTAAATATATATATATATATATATATATATATATAATATACTATACTATATATATATATATAACTATAGGCTAGATAGTAATATTCAAAAATACTCATACTACATATTATATATATATATACCTATATATTAATTATGAAAAATCTGGACTACTATATAATAACGCTATATATAATGAAATATATATATATATACTATACTATATATAGTATATATAATATAGTAGTTGCTCTGCTCTGAATATATATATATATATATATCTATATATATATAATATATATATAATAATATAGTAATCATATCATTATATATATAGTATATACTATATACACAGAATATTATTATACCTGTATATATAGAGGATGCCTGCATACAGGCATCCGAAAACCGGTAATTATGATTTTGAATAATAAATTTTAAATTTATTTGATAGTTCAATTGTATTACCCTGGATTTAGCATAGGGAGTATGAAGTGAAAACATGTATCCAAGATTGTCTAGTAAACTAACTGGGGAAATTGATTTTATTCATCATTTCTAATTAAAAGTATCTGTTGATTTGTATGATAACTTAAAATTATTATTTATTTCAAGAAGATGGACGGCAAGAGTAAAAATTTAGCATTAAGGGGTAAAATTGTAGAGCTTTATGAAAGCGGCATGAACAAAAGCCAGATCGCCAGGCACCTTGGTCTTAACATCAAGAATGCTATGAAGTGGATCCAAAGATATGAA
>JABUQX010015007.1:10000-12500 GCA_015478945.1 Trachelipus rathkii
ACCATGCCTAAGAACTGACGAAATTGTTTAACAGTAGTTGGAAACTGTTTTCCTTCCTTTATACTACATATATCTCGCACATCCATTGCTTAAGAATAACTTCCACTTTTTTATTTATATTCATCCTCAAGGAATGTAGTTTTTAAAGCGTGGATCAAGATAGGTAGCATGCACAAGATTCTTATCAGTAAAGTAAATGCTGAATCTATTTTTAACTGAATTTTTCCATGCTGATCCTGTAGACCCAATCCCTCAAATAGTTCTTTTTTCTGACTAATTTTCCAAAAAATAACTCAACAATCACTTCCGATATTGGGATCTTGCGATGCCGTTGATTCCTTGTTAGCTCAATAAATTTGTACAATCAACAGAATTTTTAAGTATTTTTTAGCAATTTTTCAAGAACTTCCGTTGTTTCTAAGCATGCAGGTTTGAATGATCACTGCAATATGATTGAGAGCCGTCTTTTGTTCAAAATATTTTGTAAAGTATTGAATACTTGGCTATTCACATTTCTGGTTGACATTTGAATAAATCTGAACGTGTGGTAAATTTAATCTAGGTTTGATATTCTTTCAATACTGGCAATAGCTGAGCGGAGTGATAAAATGACCTACGCATTTGTTTGCATTGTAGATACATTTTTTTTCACGTCCTCTTTGTTCAAATATGGCATCATGAGAATTATATATAGTATAGGTGTAAAAAGCGAAGGTTAATCCTGGAATCCTGCTTGTCTAAACTCCTGCATGTCATATTAGTGTCATTATCCCTCATCCAATAAGTACAAAATTTGTTTAGCAAGGAATATGAATTCATTCCCGATTAAGAATCATTTGAGACAATCACTTATATAGATGCTGTGTGAGATACGTGAATAGGTGAAACTCGAAGGATAGCATTTATATTCAACTAGTTCCATTATTACAGTAAGCCCTACAAGGCACATATTTCACTGCTCACTTACGAGTTCCCGGGGTATGTAATTATCAAAACATATTACATAACATGCCTAACGAAACATTGCCAAATGTCTGCCTCACCATGACTCTCTGAAAATCCTAACATGATATCTTAGGCTCCACGTAAAGATGCTCAGCTCAATCTAGTTTTTTTTAATTAAATAGAATTAAGGAAGAACTGAAATTAAAAATCAATACGGCCGACTTCGAAATATTGTCTTTGAAATATCAAAAAAATCGAATAAAAACTTATTGTTCAGATGCTATATCAAAGAATCGGTTAAAGAATCGGTACAATTTTGCGATCCCGAGGTCCGATTCCTGAAAAACAGCCGATTCATCCGATTCCGATGCCGATTCGATAATCGGCCCAATGCACTAATATATCATATATATATATATATAAATAGATATATAATATATATATTATTATATATATATTATATATATAATATAATATAGGTTATTACTGTATATAATATAATATATTATATATATATATATATGATATATTATATATAATTAATATATATTATATATATATATTATATATATATATCATATAGAATATATAATATATAATATATATTATAAATTAATAATATATATAATATATAGTATATATATATATATAGTAGTATATATATATATACATATATATATATATTATATATATATAATAATATATATATAAAATAATAATATCGGTGTGAAGCGTCCAGTCATACTAGTGATGCGGAGATAAAAACTGACCAGACTAGAATAAAAAATAATCAATCTTTTTCAAATTTTCATTATTTTAGCATTTTCAATATATATATATTGTGGCGTCTGGGGCAGGAGGCTGCTAGCCACACTACGACACCTAAGCTCCCTTTCCGGGAAGAAACCCGCCACTTTATCGTGACAACGCTTACTCTCTTCAACACATCTAATATCCCTATATTGAAGGTGGTTCTCAAGACAACTCACTTAACTCCTTCAAATTGGTCACTCCAGGGTTTTCTGTCTCAACCATGACGAAAGCAGTAGAAGAAGGTAAGAGAAAAGAAATTGTGAAGAGAGGAAGTATAGAGGGAAGAAGAAAATGAGAGAAGAGAAAGACAACAGCATCTAATCAAAAAGTAAAAAAATAATAATGTAAAAGATGGCAGTTGCAAAAAATGTAATAATCAACAAGCTTGTCTCCGTTGGAAAACGATTCTGTTTCCGGTTCGAAACTATTCTGTTTCCGCTGAAATTATGTCGGTTTCGGCATAAACTAACTGTTTCCGGTGTGGAAAAACTGCAATAGTGATAAGAGTAACAAAAATAAAATAAAATATCAAAACAAACAATATAAAATAAAGAAAAAAAAATCGAGAGTAAAATAGTTAATAATAATAATAATAATAATAATAAAAATAATAATAATAATAATAATAATATATAATAATAATAAATAATAATAAATATAATAAAGAGAAACTGGTGAAGTCCTGATTACGAGCAACAGGATGGTTTTCCTTTGTCTGGCCTAGTGGTGATGGGGTCAACGC
>JABUQX010015007.1:17500-20000 GCA_015478945.1 Trachelipus rathkii
CGCCCCGCACCGCATCGCCTTGCATGCGGAGCTTAGGCCAAACTCCTCTTTAATCATCTTTAGTCATCTTTATTGCATGTTATCATCTTATTTCAGGTAATCGTCCACTATTCATTTAACTGTGCGGCTTCGATGGTTTCGATATTTGAAGGAGCTACATCTTAGAACATCGTATTCCTTCAAACTTGCCACCCTGACAATGGTGGTGCCACCCTCTTATCTTGAGTTTTATCAGCCGCTATGACCAATATGTGATGGGGATGTGCCCCAAAACTTGCAAATGGTCATAGGTAGAAGAAATTTGGAGAGTGCATAGAATAGGGTGGACGAAATAGAATATTAATGACTTAAACTATATATATATATATAATATATATATATATATATATATATATATATATAAACGTGTAATATTGTATATTATTTCAATAATATTAATATATATATATATATATATATTAGTGGAATAAATATATATATATATATATATATTATATATATATATATGTATATATATAAACAACGTGTAATACTTTGAATGCTATTTTCTTTTTCCCC
Organism: Trachelipus rathkii; assembly: GCA_015478945.1. Classification (NCBI taxonomy): domain Eukaryota; kingdom Metazoa; phylum Arthropoda; class Malacostraca; order Isopoda; family Trachelipodidae; genus Trachelipus; species Trachelipus rathkii. The sequence continues at coordinate 18,059 of JABUQX010015007.1, forward strand.
TTTATTCTCATACTAGAAAGATCCCAATGTCCATGTTTAGCTTTCACGTGATTGGTTAAAATATTATTTATCTCCTTAGACGTATTTGGTTCAGTAATTTTATATTATCTTTTCTTTTGAGACTTATTTTAGAATCATTGTCGTTGTAGATTTGAAAGTGGTAGAAGGTTGTGCTCTGTTCTTATTTCATCAACTGCATATTCATACAGACAGCATGATGCGTTTTGATAAATATACCTCCATACAAGGCATTGTGCAGTGGGATATAAATATTCCTAAAAAGCAATGTGTCTCTTTATATAAAAGAAAACCCAATGGTTACAAATATTTAAGATGTAGTGATTACTCTGATTATTCTGATGAGATGCATGTTTTTATGACTCCGGAGGAATTACATTGCATATGTCAACATACTGATTATTGGGTTGACGCTCACTTTAAGTCATGCGATATCTTAAACCGTTGGGAATAGTTAACAGCAGAGGTGGAGAGGTTGATGGTAAGAGACTTACTTTGACTATTTGAACCTATACCATATGGGTTCTATTTTAGAGGCACATCCCCCCCAAATAAATATGTCTCATGTTCGACAGATAATATTAAAACAGTTGCATAAAACGGAAATGTTGATCGACTATGTTACTGCAACCCATTATATGTTATACGAGGAGTATTATACATTTAAATAAGTGTTACCCGCAGATTGTGAAAATATTATTAGTCAGTTCTTAACCTCGAGAGATGCATATAAATTTATTCGCCAGCTTGAAGAATCTATTTACATAGATGATCCTTACCCTAAACAAATTGTAGTGTCTGGACGTGAACCTTTCACGTATGTGCTCAGGGACGGAATTGATGAATTGAATATATATATATATATATATATATTATATATATATATATATATATTAATATATATATTATAGAAAGATAAATAGAAATATATATATATATATATATATATATATATATATATATATATATATATATATAAATGAGATGATGAGTGGCATTTGTGTAAAGAATTGGAGCGTTTAAATCTTAAGTTCTCGTAAAAAATAAATATGCCGTGTCTATGAACATTGAATAATATATATATATTATATATATATATAATATATTATATATTATATTATATATATATATTATATTTATATTTCTTTATTATATATATATATATATATATATATATAAATATATATATAATCATATATAAATATATATATATATATATATATATATATATATATATATATATAAATAACATATATATATATATAATGTTATCATATATTATTTGTAATAATATATAATATATATAATATATATATATATTATACATTATATATATTTATATATTTATATATAATATTATATATATATATATATATTAATATTAATTATATATATATATATATATATTATATATTAATCCTGTGCAAATATTTTTGTTTTTATAAATATTATTTATTATTATTATTATTATTATTATTATTATTATTATTATTATTATTATTATTATTATTATTATTATTATTATTATTAATATTATTATTATTACTTTTTTGTCTCTGTACTAATGTCATGTTTTTATTTGTCCAAGGTCGTTTCACATTATCAATTTGTAAATATAGGCCTCCATTGTATACCCGTATTATCTGGTTATCATATATGTGACGAATCCCTCAGCAAATATTTTAATTGTTGCTGTTGTTAGGCAAGACTATATGGACTTTTGAGCTGATATGGAGGGTATGTCGCAATCTTGTTTACTTTCTCATGATTGGCTGGAATAATATTTATGGATTTGAGGTTGTTTATATACAAGTTTCTTCAGTAAGACATTTCCTGCTGAGCCTTCGCCATGGGGTCTCTCCGTTCATCTAAGCTTGTTGGTGATATATTTACGAGGACCTTTGTTATTCCTGATAATGTCTTT
>JABUQX010015007.1:30000-34101 GCA_015478945.1 Trachelipus rathkii
ATGGACCGCACGTCTTTGATATATATATATATATATATATAATATATATATATATATATTATATATATAATATATATATATATATATATATATATATATATATATAATATATATATTTATATATATTTATATATATATATATATTTATATAAATGTCTTATATATATATAGATATATATATATATATATATATATATATATATATTATATATATATATATATATAGTATATATATATATATATATATATATATATATATATTTATATATATATATATATATATATATATATTATTATATATAATTTTATATAAAAAATATATATACTTTTATATATATATATATATATATATATAATTTACCTTAAAAAATTCAAATGCTTTTATCACCAGCTCATGAATGTACATCAGAGGTATCATTAAAATGCTAGTAAATATACTAATATACTTCTGATAAATATTATTTAAATTTTAATAAATCAGTAAATACTACTCAATTTGTTTTGTTTTTACGCTGAAATTTATATTTGCACATTTTTTATGAATTACGATAAAGTTTTAAGTATTCCGACTTAATTTAGAAATTAAAATTAATAATTTTAAAAATAAGAAATAAAAATTGCTTGACGATATAGTTAGAAAAGCCAATAAAAATGAAACAAATTAATTCAAATTATTTTATTTTAAGGTCAAGTGAAAAATTTAAGTTTGAAATTCAAATTTAACAAAAGTTTATATATAAAAAAATTATAGGAAATCAGGAAAGCTGAAATGTTTGAATTAACAATAAATTAATATCGTTACCTAATTTTAAAGGATATTTTACAGAATAATATTAATTATATAAATGAATAACTAAATATTTAAGAATTAGATTCCGTAATGACTCTTAACAAAAGTATATTCGATAATTAAACCATGTTAAATAATCACTAGAGATTAAGTTTTTAGTAATAAGAAATTTAAACTCCTATTAGAATAATGTAATACTTATCATTATGACAGTGAAGTTATTTCCCCAATATATAAATTAATGTAATAAAAGGATGGTCAAGTGCATTACTTTACTTTATTAGGTAATGCACGTGACGTTCCTTCTATTCCATTAAGCATTTAGGAAATATTCTCATTTCAAATACAAGATTGAACATTTTTATAAGTTTGAAATCTTTAATATATAATGATCACATGTGCATTTGTAAAACGTTCCTGTTGTTTATAATAACATTTAAATTGGCGGAATATTTTCATTAATTCTTTGCAGCTATATCAAAGTATCATTCGTTATCTTAAGAAAGAATAACATTTCTGGTAAGTACTTCTAAAGATGACAGAATCAAAATTATGAAATAATGTTTCATGGGGAGATCATATCGTAGATAACTAATATTAAATATCAATTACACTGAAATGTCAAATTAGCATATCTTTAATTAACAGAAAACCATGCAACAACCCTTACAGCCCTGTTCATTTTGTTATTTAGCTCTAATTGTTCAAGAATGAGATTTCCTTTTTTGTCGAAGAGATCTCTTTTAAATTCATTAATTCTTTCTGTTGGCACAAAGCATTTAACAAACAAATCTGCAAATTCAAATTTTCCATGATTTAATGCACTCTCGCAGATTTCATCTCCTTGTTTGGCCAGAATTTTTTGTTTCACATCTGCTGAGGCATCATTAGATATCATTTTTATAAAAAATTTACCATCATCATTAGAGAGGTAGAGGAAGAAAATCTTTGTTAAAAGAGAGCATTGAGGATAAAGGTCCATATATACCATTTTACTATGGAGAGATGAACCTAAATTCGGCTTATTGAAAGTTTCTTCTGATTCCAGAGACAAAGCATGATTTTTGCAATTTGACGAACCCATTTTCCAAAAGTCTTTCAAAAGAAGTTTATAATTAAAGGTTTTTCTATAATAATGTTCGGCAATGAAGTTAAGAATTGAGTGAAGCAAATAATTAAATTCACAATTCTTTATATTCTCCAAGAACATTTTTGCTACTCTTATAAACAGGTATTGGTATGGCCAAAACAAGAGTTCATTAAGGACACCATAGTACATATGCGGCAGGAATATCTTATGGAGTTGTTCACTAGGTAATTTTAAAACTAAATGTTCTATTATCTCGAAGTCCGGCAGGTCATAAAAAAATAATTCGTCATAATCAATTGGTTTCCGGGTGTCATTGTTTGGCGCAAATTGAAAGGCACTTTGAAAAAACTGTAAAGCCTTATCCATATTTGATTTGTTAAGTTTATCAAAACTATATTTACATGAAACTTCAGATCCATCACCAAAGGAATTCATGAAAGCTTCAAGAAAAACTTGATTTCCGACTTCATTCTCCTTTTTGTCTATAAACTTCGTGGACAACTTTGGAAGATACGACCTAAATAATGAATCTCTGGCAGTGTTACTCTTGTCTACGAATTCCTGACGCAAGGCGAATTTCTCATCCTCATTAAGCTTTTCCCACAACATTGGAATATATTCCGTTAAAAAGCAACCGCATGCAATTTTCAACCTCTTAATAGTTGACAAACTTTCATCTTTTACAAGTGCTATTGCTGCTAGTTCTTTATTAAGTGCTCCATTACTTGTAAAGAAATCACTTCGCATAAAGTTAATACAATAGGAAATCTTCAAATGAAAAGTATTCCAATAATGATGTGTCCACCATATCATTCGTATTCCTATTAAAGGGATTAGATATATTGGCATGTTGTTTCTTAACAAGATTGAACAGTTTTCCATTGACTTTAAAAATTTGGCTTGTAGAACATTTTCAAAATAATGATATATATTTTTAATTACCTCAGGGTTATACCATCGCATTTTTAAAGTTTCACTGAGTATTATTCCTTTCACATCATGTTGCATGCAGAATTCAACAACATATCTCACTGAGCAAAGATCTTGCAGTGGAGGTGGAGTCATCATGGCGAATATAGAAAGTTTCCAAACCTAAGGATAGAGAAAAATAATGGTTCAATTAATTTTGAAAAAATTTATTTCTGAAAAATGATAAATCAAAATATTAACAAAATTTAGGGTTTCTTAAACTAGGAAAAATTTATAATTAAGCTAAGATTAAAACACCAAGTATCATATGTGACAAAGAAAGTTTTTTTTTGTAACAGTTTTTAGGTGAAAGCAAAAAATATAATATTTATTATTTGCTTTACACTTGCTAAGAAAACGATTCAAACTGGGTGGCATCGGTTTAGATGGCAGGCTGCCAGTTTCTTTTCATTGCCGTCATTATCTTATTCATTACCTATTTAATAGATAACACTAGGGAACAAATTTCAATTTTTTTTATCAATTTAATTAGATTTGACAATGAATTACAGGTAATTTGAGTGTGCTGAGCACGAATTTTCACTTGGGTTTGTTCTATCAGGTCCTGATTTGGCTCAACACCCATCTTATTGCATCGTATTCATAACGCCAGTTCCGAGGTACACTCGTTCAAAAACAGGGAGGAATTCCGTCCATGACTTTCATAAATCTCAAAATCTCATGCATCCAATCATGTGTAATCACAGACAGAGCCATGAGACCTGAGAGGAGAAGGAGTAGGATGAGGGTAGGAGTCAGGGTGGAATTAAGAAAAGGAGCAAAGATATTACCTTTTCAGAAGAGTGTTAGCTAGAGACCCCTCAGAGACAATAAGATTAGGAAAGGAAGATTTGCAGAAGTTATTGGAGATGCTTTTAGGAGAAAAGATGTTTTTAGGAGATATTGGAGAAATTTTAATCAGTAGGAGAACCAAGGAGGCCAGCGCGAACTCCCTTTTTGTGAAAGTACCTTTAGCTTGTCGAATTATGCCTGCAATGATTCCGAGCAGAACAAAAATTAGCCAGAGTGATAGGAGAACAAGAGTTTTTCCATTAACGATAGGCATCTCTATCATAAAGGGCTCGATAACAGTTGCCAGGTGCCATTAATCCATGGATTTTGAGGGGAAAAAGATTTAGTTGAAGATGGAATGAATCTGCTCATTCCATCGACGCTCACGGCAGATACCTTTTCAGCAGACACCGAGGCTTCCTCCGAGTCAAAGTAGGATTCATACCAAGGGTAGGTAGCA
>JABUQX010015008.1:0-7500 GCA_015478945.1 Trachelipus rathkii
AAGGATCTAAGTAGCTAAAGACTTGTCCTAATAAATTCATTCCAAGCTCAGTGGCTTTTCAGTTTTTTACATACTAAACAAGGTAACTGGGTATAATTATTTGGTGTGTTCTTAGAAGTAGTCAACTTCTCCTATAGGATGGATCATCTGAGTTCCAATCCCTTGACTATAATACTAGCCTCTTTAAGAGACAATTTTAAATCTTCCTTCTCTTTCTATTTCTTTTTAATCTATCCAACGATATCAAACAGGTTTGTGCTTCCCAAATCTAATAGGCTATGCACTTCAACCTCGTCTGACTTTTTGTTGGAGTCAAAAATATTGAACAAAAATTAATGAAATCCCAATTTTGGGGGTCTAATTCCTACACCAAAGTGAGGTTACTATAACACATCTCTTCTTTAAGCTTGAAGTATTATCTTTAAATTCTGTTCTATTTACCATTTCTCTTCATTTAAATCTTTGCCTGAAATCAAAAATTCTGTTCTCTTTCTGAGAGATCTGGTGCAAAAACTGTTCAAACCCTTTCTCTGTGCATCTTGAGTTTCAAATATTTTTCTTTTTGTTCTTCCGTCTGCTTCATGATTATAAATTGGTAACTACTAGTTGTTTTTCCTTAGGATCTTACCTGATGGCCTTAAACGCTCATTACTTAGAGTAAGATTTGAACTTATCTAGTATATTGAATCATTTTTAATCTGATCTTCGAGCACTTTTGGACGCCCATTATCAAAATCGTGGGGCTTATTATTTGGTATTCCATATTATTTTCATTCTCATTTTGGGGAATCCACACGGTTAGCAATTCTTGCATTAATTAGACGTCGAACCCCTGGTGTGGAATTTCCAACACACTCGGCAATATGTGGTATCCAACGCAAATTTTTAGAATGATGACTAATAGATTCACGACTTTAGGCAGTAAGTGTCATTGCTTTATCTTCTTTTTACTGGAGAGTTTTTTTCAGTACTCCTTATTAAGGTCTTTATATTATTGAAGAGGGCTTGTCTTTTCCTTGAAAAGTTTTAGACAGTATTCTTTTTATATACCCATTCATGAGTTCTGTTTCCTCATGGAAGGGTTGTATGTAGTAACTTTTTCTTTCTTACTTCACTCTTGAGGGGAAAATCTGTTTCTGTATAGAACACTCTAGGTGTATTTCTTCTATCTTGTTAAGCTCATGATGAGTCTGGAACATTGCACGTTTAACTATTTGCCCAAACTTTTTTTTCCAAATTTTCTCGAATTGCCTCCTGGATTAAAGACTTTTAAAACTTTTTCTCTAAATCTTCTATGATCTCTGAGCTCTTCATACTCTCTAAAATCTTAGTCATAATTAAGATATTTATCTGTTGAGAAGTATCAAAGGAAGTCTCAATTCAAATAGTTTTTTCTGATATTTCCAAAGGAGATTCTTCAAGTCCAACATGAATTTAGTAAGAGTTACATGTGGTCTCCTTTGAAATTTCATGAACTGTTTCAATAAACAGAAGATTGTCTCGGTTTTTCCTGGTTTGAGAAAAATCTTCAATTGAATCAAAACTTCTAGGGTCTTGCACCTAGAAAAACTGCTATCTTTCAGAATATATTGGCGGGCTTCGGAGAAATCAGAAGAGATGGTGGTCTTAGCATAGTCTTTTTTCTGTGAGCTATTAGGCCTAACGTGCGTATTTTCTCCTGCAACGTTGAAAGGTAATCCCTCAAACTTAATTCTACCAAGCTGTGTCTTGGTATTTCTCCATACAATTTTCATTCTTTAGGCTATTCCAGGTAGATGGAGGGGCATAAAGCAGCGTTTGGATTAGTATCCTCATAAGGGGTATCTGAGGTTATGGATTGTAAACTGGTTGCATTGTAGGAAGGGGTTGTTGCCAGTCTGTGTGGTGGCTGCATATTTAAGGATTATTTAAAGTATTTTGGGATGGTCCCCACGGATACTGAGGTTGTCCTCCATATAGGGTATCACTTGGTTGGTTTTGTCCCCAAGTTCCACTAAATTCACTCCTATTATTAAATATTTCTGTTTGGCCATTCCAGGAAGGATAAGTCTTCTTTCTATTTGAAGGGGGAGTGGCCCCCGAATGATTTTAAATGTATATTAAACAAAATTTTTATAAATTTGTCTTTTGAAGCACCTTAGGTATCCTTGTTGTATTTTTCTGTATTTCCTGTTGATGGCAGTCCCAAGCTGTTCTCTGATTTGGTTTTAACGACATTGTATCAATGTTAGAAAGAGGTAGATATACTGGAGGAAGTCATATCCTTTTGTGTGGGTTTCCATATTTTTGTTTGCTCATGTACTGTAAAATGTTTCGAGATCACCTGTTTACATCATGTTTACATCATGTTTGCAGCAACGAATATTTATTTTTATTTAGTTTTTTTCATTTATTTATTTGTCCTCTGTTGATATCCATTTTATCTAGGTTTACCTTTATCCTTCGGCTTGCTCAATGCTCCATTAGGGTCACCTGGTCGGCTATAGCCCTTGAACAGGTGGCAAAGAGAACGAGAAACAATGTTGAAAATACGAAGACTGTAAAGACTATTGGTTCAAACATAGTAATGATTAAACTTTCAATAATGTTCAATAATGAAACTAAAAAAAAGACTAGTTCTTAACCTGCTTCACAAATTAAAAAACTAAAGTCTCAAATATTTTCAAATTTTCAAAAAATAACTAAAGATTTCAAAAATATTTTTTTTAAATTCTCAAAAATTAAAATTATTTCAATATTTTTACAAAAAATTTTCTATGTTTAAAGAAAATATGTAAAGTTCTATTTAAATTCAAACAAAAGAATTTTAATCAGTATTACTTTTAATTAAATTACCAAGAATAACAGTTAATCTATTGTAATTATTTGATAAAACTTTAATTTTGAGTAATCCTATTAAATGTAAAAATTAAAGTAATCACTTTCAATTCTGATTTAAATTAAAATAATTTTCTTTCAATATTATTTAAAATTTTCAAAGTCAAAAATGAAAATAATTTTTCTTTTAAATTCATTTAAAGTTCAACAATATATTTGCTATTTTTTCAGAAAAAATATATTTAAAAAATTATCAAAGTTTAAGTTCTTTTCAATTATTTAAAATGATTATATTTAAAGACGTATTTCAAAATAAAAATAATTTTCTTTCAAATTATTTACAAAATATCAAAGGTCGATTGATAATTATATTTCATTAATTCTCTGTAATTAATTATTTAAGAACAACTATCCCTTTTTTCTAGTCGGGTGTGTTTCTTAAAAATGTTAAAGGTCAAACTTTTTGTCAATGATGAACTATTATTATTCAAACTTCTTCAAAGTTGTTGAAATCTGGCTTGTCTTCTATTAATCTTTACCAATTTTGAATAATTACAATTTTATATACACAAATTTATTTTTATGAGTCTGTTATTTGTTTGACATTTCTATTGACGTTTAATATATTTATTCAATAAATATGAATTTTTCAGAATTTTTGATTATAAATATAAAATGCATATTTTTTTTAGGTCAAGAAAACACTTTTCTTATGTTTTTAGGTCTAATAAATAAATTTTCTGTATTATAGGGTCAATCAGTGGGCATTTTAGGTCGTGAACCTTTTTGGACTTTTCTGAACTTTTGACTTGATTTGCTTTTGATTGATGAACACCTATGACCTAGTGACCCGGTTGACTCGGGTGACCTCGGTGTCTCTTGATGACCTTATGTCTTAGTGACTTTTCTTGAAAGGTCTAGGGTCTTGTCTAAAAGGTTTTTCCTCACTTTGATAATTTATTACGTTTTGTTAAATCACAAAATTTCGATAATTAAAAAACACTTTTTTATTTTTTAATTCACAGAAAAAAAAAGAAAAAAAACACTTTTGGCCTTTTTAAGCTCTCTTAAAAAACGATTTTTAAAAACAGGTTAAAATAAAACGAAATAGCAATTTTAACCATCTGAATATTCGCGGGACTAACGACAATATAATTTACAAAATAATTAATGATAAAGTAATTAATAATTATTATTATAAAAAATCGATATATATAATATAATATAAAACATGTGTGTGTGTGTTTGTTATGTATGCGTATGATACCGCGCGATAAAAGGAAGAAATGAGAGAAGGGAAAAATGAACTCAGAAAAATGAACGGGGGTAAGAATGAAACTGAAGAAATGGGGGACAAGTTGGGCGAGATATATCCTCACTTTATCCTTGGAGGTAAAATCCTTTTCTTCATTCTCCATTCGCGACAATTTCCGCTTCCTGCTTGAAGGCAATACCTTATTCAGTCCTGTTTTTAGTCTCCTAACTCCTTTTCTCTTATCCCTTTACTATTTGATTCATATTATTGAATGAATATAACCAATTCACGCACGCACTTATTTTGACTTATCATTTTTCTAACTTGTCGTATTGTATTCTGTCACTGTTTTTGAGCTTTAGCAATCTTTGACTAGCTCTAATTACTTAATAATTTTAATTAAAGAATTTTTTTTCACTAAACTGAAAGTCTAATTTGATACACTTTTTCTTATTATAAAAAATTAATTAAATTTAATTAAATTAATTTATTAAAAGGGTGTGATTGGCGTAATGAAAATAAAACTTCCACTTTTGGAACAAATACGAGGAAATATGCAATCCAATAGATTTCTTTATGTTATTTTTTTAGTATTTTTTTTGCCTTAAAAAAAAAACAACCAAAAAAAACATGATAAATTTAGAGACAATAATGTCATATAATCAAATTTAGTTTTTATATATTTTTTTATATTAAAAATGTTTCTCAAATTTTTATAATTGCTTCACACCTTTAATTGAAACTTATAAATTCAAAATCGATATATTTGATATCTATTTTGTGATTTATGCGCACAATTTGTAAAATTTGTTTGTAAACAAAAAACTAACAATTGTGTTTACTTTAAATTTTCACACCTTTTTGTGTTTGGAATTTGCACAAATTAAAGCAATACGTATATTAAAAGTCCTAAGAGATAATATAAATATACTATTTGTGTAATTTTCTTTTAATTTAATTTTAAGTGTGAAAATGGGTTTTTTGTGTGAAACTTTAATTTTTTGTACTCACTGAACGTCGAAATGATTTTCCACCTTTAACAGCTTGACAAAGGTTTTTTGGATTTGAAGTCATCTGTTGTGACAAAGAAATCACTTTCACGGAATTGCTATGACATTGCTCTTGTGGACACAGAATCCTTTGTTTCGTATAAGCGCATCCTCGACGTTTTACGGTACTATTATTTGTAGTGGAATAACGCAAATCTAGGTGCTAACGAGAATAGGGCAATGACCATTGGCAAAGATGAGGAAGATTAAGCACGATATCCTGATGCAAGGAAGGCCAGTCTGGTGATACATGGACTCTTTACGTCACATATAATACTTAAATAAAGTTATAATTCTGAATAATTTTTTTATTTCTACATCATAAATTCTTCAAATTTGCAAAAACAGTCTATAAAAAGCTAAATAAGATATGGAAAAACACATTATAGATAAATGTTCTTACAATAATGAAGTTTACTAAATATTAAATAATTAGTAATTTAATTAGTTAATGTACCTAACATTTGTGAATACATAAAATACATTTTAAAACAACTAAATTCTCCAATATTTCAATTCATATTTTTATTATAATTAATAATAATATATATAAATATATAATTATACATATATAAATATTTCGAAAGATAATAAATATATTTCAGGTGATATAGAAAAGATATTTCGCAAATAAGAGAAAAAGAAATATTAACCAAGTTGTTGTTATTAGAAATTATTTTTAACAGAATTATTATTATTATTATTATTAATTATTATTATTATTATTATTATATTATCTATTATTATTATTATTTACAAATATTCACATCATCTACCTTTGCACGGCGATGTGGAATGTTTTTTAAGAGAAAGTGAGAACGTCCTTTGTTCGTCTCATTAACCTGTCTTTGTCTTTACATATTATCAATTAAAATGGAACGAAAAACAGTAATATTTTGAAATTCTTTAATACAAAGTTAATTTTATAATTATAATATAATAAAAATAATTATATTATATCTATGTGATCCTTTTATTAAAACTCCTATCTTAATATAATTTTTTCGCGCTTATGAATACTAAAGAGTCTATTTCACATTGTTTTACTTAGAGATATAAGGCCCAAACAAACGACTTTTTTTCGATGTTCCAACCCTTTTTAAAGAATCGCTTCCCCATGTCTCTCTCTCTAACCTCTCTAATCTCTCTAAACCCTCAAAGTTTCTCCCTCTCATTACATCATTCTTCTTCTATCCGTTTCGTGAAGTGGAAGCTTCAAATGGGCTTTTCCTTTAATAAATCTAGATTATTCTAGATTATTCCTAGATTGATTCTAGATTGATTCTAGATTGATTCCTAGATTTAGAATGGATTTTTTAGGAATAGATATTTCCATATTGAGAACTGAGTCACAGACGGATTTAACATCTTTTGGCGCAACTTTACGACCAAAGCTCCAAACTGATGGTTCAGGCCATATAAAAAGCTATTAAGAGGGAAAAGTTAGTTAAAAAATGTTGGAAGAAGCTTAATGTTTTTGAAAAGCGAAGCAGAGTTTGTTTTTGAATTATATTTTTTATTCTTTAAAAGCAATAAAGAATTATTGATTTTTATTTTTTGGAAATTTGTGTTTACAGCATATGTATTATTTTCCAGTATTTGTTTATATATTATATATATATATATATATTATATATATTATATTATATTATATATATATATTATATATATATATATATTTATATATTATATATATATATATATTATATATATATATATATAATATATTATATATATATATATATATTATTATATACTATATATATAATTATATATATCTATATATATATTATATATATTTATATATATATATATATTATATATATATTATATAATATATATAATATATATATATATATATATATATATATTCACGCAACCTTAACTTATTTTATTCAGACTTCGCTCGGTTAAGGTTTTATAAATTTACAAATACCTATTAATGAGGGTTTTGTAGTTTTTACTAAAGATATTTCTTGAAAAATAATTTATACCAAATCTTAACTTGGCTCGGTTGACAAAAGAATTGTGTTCCAACTTTCTCATTTTCTGAAAAGTCTAAAAAGAGAAAAGGATTAAGCACAACCTTAATGAACCACGCTATTGATAGATTTGATGGATGAACAGAGGAAGTTTTCAACAGCTGCAATAGAGAAACGGGTAAGCAATAGAGGTGGATAGATCCCTAGAGATCGAACTTTAGAAATCAAAACTTGTTAAGAGACTCTAATGAAATCTTTTGATATGTTAAGGCCCATAACAAAAGTTTTACTGAAATAAAGAAAGCGTAGAACAGGGTCTGAGAGAAGGAAGAGAGGATTCCTCTCAGTGTTTTTCTTACGGAAGACGCACTCGACATCCGAAATAAAATTAGAAGAT
>JABUQX010015008.1:17500-39165 GCA_015478945.1 Trachelipus rathkii
TATTAATTAATATATATATATATATATATATATATATTATATATATATATATATATATTAATATATACTATTAGTATTATATATATATATATATTACTATATTATTAATTTAATATATTATATATATATATATATATATATATATATATTATTAATAATATATATATAAATTATAGCCCTAGGGTTGGGATTAATAAAAATACCGTTCGTTATTTATTTTATTTAAAAAAACACGTTTTTATATTATAAAAAAAGACCAATGGCCAATTTTGTATATCATACGTTAATCTTAATAGCGGTTGCGAATATCTCTCTTACAACATTTTTCGAATATTAATATAGTCTTTATGAGGTGTGGGTGGGATTAAACTTCTAGAGTAAATATACAATATATTTAAAACTATAGATTTAATACAATATATATATATATAAAGTAGAAGTTATTAGAGAACTTAATGATATCATAAGTTTTATATTAGTGGCTAGGAATGACTATTATAATTATATATATATTAGAAAGTGACATTGACTTCTTATTTAATTAATTATTATTAATTATTATTATTTTATTATATTATATTATTATTATTATTAAATTATTATTAATTCAGAATTTTATAATATTAATATATTATATATATATATATTATATCTATTATATATATATAATATATATAATATATAATATATATATATATTAATTAAATCTACCGTGTTAAGAAGGCATGTTTCTCTCATAGATTTATTGTGCCACCTTCAAGATTTTAATATTTTAGTCATCTGAAAATTTACAATTGTGCCTTTATTATTATATATATATATTTAATTATTATTAATTATTTAATTATTATTATTATTTATTATATTTAATTATTTATTAATTTATTATTCTTTCCTTGCATCATCATTATGCATATCTAATTATAAATAATTTATTATTATATTATTATATATATTAATTATATTATTTTATTATTATTATATTATTACTATTAATTTAATTTAATTATTTAAATTAATTATTATTATATTATTTTTATTATATTATTATTAATATTATATTTAATATTATATATTAATTTAATATATTATATTATTTAATTAATTATTATTATTATTATTATTATAATTATTTAAATTATATTATTATATATTTATGTTAACTATATATTAATTATATTAAATATTAATTAATTATATATATTATTGATTATTATTTAATTATATATTATTATTATTATTATTATTAATTACTTATTATATATTTATATTAATTATTAATTTTATATATTATTATTATTATTATTAATTAGAGTTAACTAACGAAATAACATTTTCATATATGAAAAAAAATTTGTCCATTAATTTTTAATTATTAATATTATTATTATATTTATTTATATTAATATTATTATATTATATTATATATTATATATTTATTATATTATTATATTATTTATCTATATTTATATAATTAATTATTATTATTATTTATTAATTATTTATTATTATTTATTAATTATTATTATATATTATTATTCAATTATTAATTATAATTATTAAAATTATTAAATTATTATTATATATTATTATTATTTATTATTAATATTATTTTATATTTCCATTTATTATTACTACACTTATTTCTACTATCTCACTATTGATCACAGTATGGTATAGATTTTCGATTGCAGTTTAATACAAGTATCTATATTAGAATTAAATTAGTAAAAAAGTTACTAGTCAGTATAAGAAAACATTATTATTATGATCCTCAAATATTATTTAAATAATTTGGATTTCCTTTATTTCTATTATTATTATTATTATTATTATTATTCTATTCCCCCCCCATCTTCTAGTATCATTAATATTAGTATAAGGAAACTTAGTAACTTTCTGAGTCGTAGTACTGGAAATTTCCATACTCACTTTATAATATATATATGTATTATTATTGCATTTCATCGATACTATTGAGTGAGAGTCGACGTTATGACCTTTCACATTATTAGAAGTCAATTCATTTCAAAGTTATAATTATTAATCAATTGGCATTATAATCACTCATACCCTCATTATTTGGATTATTATTCCAATCTTTCGTCCTTCAATAACTTTACCCGCTCACAAATCTGGACCATCCTAGAACTCATTAGACCCCCTAGATCCTCTGACCTCTAGATATTAAACCTTTTTCTCATTTACTTATAAATAATTAATTGGTATGCCAATTTTAACACTTGCAAATCTTATCAAATAAACACCAAATGCGTTCATCTATACTCACTCAACCAAAGCTATTTTACACAACTTATCAATCTCAACTGTCATCCTTAACACTCTAGTCTATATAAATTATTCATGTAGCAATTCAATTTGTCTTTATAAGGTGTGGCCTTAGCGAATGAAAATAAAAGTTCTAATTATTCATTCAATATACGCTTATATCATCTTTATTTTTATTCTGGTGTATTTACTACCTTCACACATCCTTACAACAACTCATTTCATTTAATATATGTATTTCTAATTTATTAATTATTTTATCCATTATCTATCACGTAGTTATTGTACACCTCTATTATTAATTGTATCCTCATTATATCTGGATAACACTATATTGATTAAATTCTATTAGATTTATATACTTATTTTAATTTATCCATATACCTAGAAGTCTACTTTAACTATTATTATTAAATCATTATTATAAATTATTATTATTATTATTCAATTATCATAGAATTCTATAGAGTATATCAATATCAAAAACATGTAAAGTATTATTTACTTTTATAGGTAAATTTCAATTATAAAAACTCTCAAGAGAATGAATATAATTTTGAGCAATTACTCATTATTCACCAATTTTCAGAATCATCATAGAATCATGGAAAATGTGTCTAGCTAATCATCATTCGCTCTGGACCTATTATCACTAGTTTAGACTTTAATTACTAACTGTGAATTTCAAGAACGATATTGCGTCTGAAGAAATTTTACCGGATAATTAAATCTATATTACTTGATAGAAATTATATAATATATATATATATATATAATATATAACTTCATAACTATAACACTTTCCTACTACAATCCGTTCCCTTCTCATCCATCAAATACCTGCTACTAATATAATTAATAATAATCAAACAAAACATTTGAATTGCTCCAGCTGCTCATCATATAACATAACTTCACACTGAATGCTATCCTCACTCACAAACCATTAACCTAACTACTTATATCTACTTTACTTTCAAACCCTCACTCTACTTTTAACTCCACTCCCTAGTAGTACCAAATCTCTCTCATACTATTACCTCTATTTATCCAAAACTTCACACCATATCATAATTATCAGCCCACAACAATAACCTAAGTATATCATTATATATTACTAGTCTATATAATAATAGGTATAGGGTCATATATATATATAACCCACTTACAACTATTCACATCTCCAATCATGTATTCTCAACCAATTTCCAAGTCACGAGGTAATAGTTTGAGATGTAAGCGGATTCTGACACCCGAAACACTAAATTAGAATTATTTATTTCATTAACGAATATATCCCAGTTTACTTATAATTTGCGTATTTATTATCTATATATATGATACTCTACTTATACAGTATCCTGCCATGAAAACAGGCGCTAAATTAAAGTACTGAACACGCTGCCACACACCTAATATGGCGATCACACGATATTATACTTACAAATCTACGCGGCGAATCTACTAGTCATTACATGCTTTTGATTCCGACTCTCCATGAAGCTAGTAACTTATATATGTACAATAGTATTAAACTGTCACGATCGATCCTATGCCGAGTATAGTACCTTCCTATTGACCCATCACCCCTGTTTGCAACATCCAGAACAACATCAAATATGTAGCTAATTATATGTTGCTTCTCTCCTTATCGCATTTTCAGGATATTCGAGTGTAGACTTATATCATGATAAACACAAGTAGAGATTTTCTGCGCGCTCATAGCATTAATCATTACATACCTAACTTTCATAACCTTCTAAGATCCCGCGAATTAATTTGAACCTAAAAACTGCATCATATATATATAGTGATAATGTATCTTTAGGTTCGTATCTTAAAAGTCCTTTTATGGTTTTGACTTTATTATACTAAAGCTGCGAGGATATCATCAAGAGAAGAAGTATGACTACATATCAGAAAAGTATCACCATAGGTGGCATACCAATATAAAGTAAGATCGTGGAAAAAAATTAAATGAGTATTAATGAATTATAAATATATATGATATATATGATGAGTATATATATATATATATATATAATTAATATATTAATAATATATAATTATATATATTTATAATAAGTAATTAATTAATATATATATAATTATTATTAAGTATAGTATATAATTATATATATATATATATATATATAATATTATATATATATAAATTAAATATTAAAAATATATATAATATATTATATATATAATATAATTAATATAATATTTAAGTATATATATTAATTATATATTAATATACATATAAATAATATAATATAAGGTATATTAAGTATAAATATATATATATATATATATATATATATTAGTATATATTATATATTGTATATATTTATTATATATAATATGATTATAGTTATATAATTATATATATCATAGTATATATATATATATATATAGTATCTATAAAATATATTAATATATATATATAATATATATTAATATTTATGATAAATCCTTATTATATTTAAATTTTACCAAGTAATTGCACTGAATATAGAGTTTATTTTATACCAACATGCAGCATGGGTGTGCTTTTATGATGCCGACATACTACGAACTTTACCCACTCTCGCTCTCGAATAGATAGTTGTACCACAATTCCGATATTTTTAGAATAAGCGTCTGATGATATAATTATTTCAATCATAAATAACGAAAAGATTTCAGTAGGGTCAGTATTGAGTATATAATAAGTATAATAATAATAACCCTATGAGGATTATTTAAATATGGCAGTTCTCACTGGTCTAATAACTTTTATTAATTTATTTCCTCCTTTTTAACTCAACCTAATTATTTTAAATTTACATATTTATAATTTAGGGCCTAAGTATCCCTCACTTTAAATCTTGTTTTTGTAAAAATCGGTATGTTTGAGGAGCGGTAACTATCTGACCCGTACTTTATGATACTCACCTAAATAATATTATATATATTATATTATATATATATTATATATATAATATATATATTATATACTAATATTAATATAATATATATATATATATATATATTAATATATATATATATAATATATATAGACAAAGATTGGGTAGCCTAATATATATATATTCATGTATATATACTACGTTAGTCCGCTTGGTAAATATAGTCCAAACTTCCCCTTGAAGGCCACCTGAAAGTTGGTAATATATATATATACGTCTTTGATTGAACTTTACTATATAGTAGCTTTCAAAAACTATATAATCACTACAAAATAACAAGTTTACCTCATATATAGTTAATATATACCTTCACTCTCTCAGAGTACAAATTCACACACGACTGAGCCCAGGAGGAGAATAGAGGAAAACCTAACCTTACTATAATCTTTATAATACAACGGATAATTACATTGCTCAAATGAGATGGATATTATAAACAAAACCTTTGCAGAGAAGTCCCATACACATATACACCACAATGCCTTACAAAATAGTACAGTGAATGAATGACTATAACTAATGTCTATAACATTACTCAGTAAAAAATATTCTGAGGAAGAAAGGTTATCTATCTTTCAAATTCTTTGTACAATTAATTATTAGAGTAAACTCAATAATCTTAGGTGAGTATGACCTCAACCTATACAGGTCTATATGTAGGGATTGAAAAAGAGCACGAGTAATCGTATATATATTTTATAAAATATAAAACATTCAGGCAATATAGTATATTATATACAAAATAGCATGGAGTTGTGGTCAATATTATAGGATTAGGGAATCGTCTCTTCCTATTATTCTATAGTTATATTCATATCCTCCTTCTCCTCTCTTCTCTTATGTCTAACAATTCAGCTATTATTTCCATAATTATCAAAGGCGTATCTGTGTGAGCAGGGTCACTTTACGCATGTATATATAAAATTTTATCCAGCAGTGAGAGAGGTCGAGGATACTGATTTAAGAGACTGGTATTAAACATATATACAATATTAATATAAAAAAAAATGTTACGAAATAAATTTAAAACTTAATAAAGTTTTTTAGATTCAATGGTATTTATATGAATTATTTTACATTAAATTTTGTCTCATTATTATTTCTTAATTTTTTATTTAATTATTATTTTATAATATTTATTATGATTATTGTTTAACTCTATTAATTATATTTATTATTATTTAATTATAATTATTAATTATTATTACATATTTAATATATATAAATTATATAATAATATAATATATATATATATATATAATATATATATATATATATATAGATAATACTTATTAAAATTTTTTTTTTTGTATATTTATATTTATAGACTATATTAAAATAATAATATAAATATTAATTATAATATATTATATATATACGGACCTTAAGTTAAATACACCATAGGTCCTAGAAGACCACACTAGATATTTAATGAAAAGGTATATTGGTAATTAATATATAAATTTTATATTAATAAAAATCAAAATTAAAATATTAAAAATGTGATATTATTGCATAAAACAAAGATAGTTATATCTTTATTTCGTATCTTTTATGTGTTCCATTGATTTTAATTTTTTAGATATTTATTATTTAATTATAATTTTAGTTTAATTAAAATAAATAAAATATTAATTTTTTGTGTATATTAATATATATATATACTATAGTATTTATATTTTTATATAATCTATATTATAATATAATATATATATATATATTAATATTAAAATAATACTATATAATATAATATTATATATAATATAATATATATTATTACTTCTCAATCTATACAGCTATTTTCTCTACCTAAGTACATGGTGGTATAAGGGTTAGCGTAACAAGTTATTCAAGTAAAAAGAAAAGACAGTTATAGAAGAAATATAGTTACCAAAGTATCAAAAAAGAAGACCCAGCCCTACTCACTTATATCACCCCCTCACTCTGTATCATTAATTAGTAAGGACTCGTCGCAATCAGAAAATCCTACTCATATAGCTTTATCACGGGAACACTATAATATGCCATCGTAGATCACTCATCATATGGTAAATAATCGTTACAGTATAGGATTATACACCTTGACCGCCAGGTGGGCCTACAATCTATATAGATGGTCAGATTTTTTAATGCTCCAGTATGTCAGCCAGAGAACGGACACGGTCTCTACACAAACTCGTCCAACCAATATCTACTATCTCAATCTTATATTATGCTCTCACCGTTGAGACATCATGTCGGCCTAATAGAGTCCAAAAGAGACTGGCGCACTCACTATTATATTCTTTTTCTCTCCTCTATTATATTTTTTTATATTCTCTTGTATCTTCTATTTTTTCATCTTTCTTCTGTAATAATCAACTAGTCCTGTGTTGTTAATCTATCACCAAAACGCCACATACCCTCTAGGAGTACAATCTGCCTAAGAGACAACACGAGGATCTGAGCATAGTGCCGAGGTCCCACGGCCCTCCCGGCTTGTCACACACTGAAACGAGCGCCGAGTGACCTCAATCACTACCTCTCTCATGTGTGTAATAGTGCTCTCTGCTTCTACCTCGGACCCCCTTGCAATCCTCTCTCGGTACTCAATCGCGTCGCTCTAAGACTGGATGTGCCGTACTCCTCTCAAGCATGACCTCTAAAGCCACGCTTCCGAGTGGTATGAACTATACCACTCTGCGAACCTTCCTCTGTATGCGCACCCTCTCGTCACTGAGCGCTCTCTTGAGGCACCGACCCATCTAGATCTACTGTACTGAAAATAATCATTATACTGAGTAGTGTATACTTTTATGCATTAGACACAATATGTATGTAAAGATTTTCCTTATATGCTGTATATAGAAAGTATACCTTCTTATCCGTAACATTGCCGACGGGGACAGAGGGGGGACCTTGTCTATTAACTCCTGCGAACGCCAGCGAGGCATGGTCTGGAGGAAACCCCCCGCGACCACCTTCCTGTGCCCATTCACACTTTCCTACTAAAAACTCTAGAGCATACGATCACGAAATGTACGCCCGCTTGCGTGCGATTCCGGAGACACATACATCCACTTACCGCAGAGAGAATGT
The DNA here is from genome assembly GCA_015478945.1 of Trachelipus rathkii. NCBI lineage: Eukaryota > Metazoa > Arthropoda > Malacostraca > Isopoda > Trachelipodidae > Trachelipus > Trachelipus rathkii. The sequence goes on from JABUQX010015008.1 coordinate 25,840, forward strand.
GAGATTTAGTCTCAAACTTCAGCACACCGTCTGTCCGCATGCGCCTCACCATCTGAGGACATAAGGCAGAACAGAACCCCCACTGCGAGGAGCGGTCCCTACTACTCCATCTATATCGAGAGCGGTTTACCCCTAGGGTATTCCCTTAGTTAAAAAAAAAAAATTACTTCCAGGAAGCTCCGTATTGATTGAAAACCCCTCCTCGGAAAAATATTACTTCAAATATATAATTGTTTAATCTAGGACTTGCCTCAGAATAGTTTGGAACGTTTTTTCATTAAAAAAAATCTGACCATCTATATATATATATATATATATATATTACACTAAAACTCTCTATATCTATCAGTTTACTATTTCAAACTACCTATCCTTATTTACATACACCCTGGCCAAATTTCTCTAATACCTATAAAAATACCTCTCAAACTCTTCAGATTCGCCCACACAAAAAAATTATCCGCATATAATAATAAAGTTAGAGTAGCATCACCTCCCTCACTCACATCTCTAATCAATCTAACACCAATTTTCAAATTCATCAGCTCCATTCTGGACTTTTTCAATCATCATGTTCCTTCATACATCACTCAATTAGTACATATAAAATTTAGAAATAACAAAGGAGACATAACTAACAACCCTGCACTATCATCACCGATATTAGTACTTAAACACCAAATTAGCTAACATTATGACACCATATTATATTATCTTACACACGTATGTAGCTATCCACTATCGGTCCATACACAAAATAAATTTTTAGAGAGATATTCCTATTATACGCTCTAGGAGACACTATTAACAACCTAAAAAATAAATATCAACAATAATGAATTGAAAAATAAATCAAATTATTGAAAGCCAAAAACAATAAAACAATAAGTAAACTCTTCACCTTTTTATAGCAAATCGAATGCCTTAGTATCTTAACTTCTTATAATTTCTGTGCTATATCAAATAATTATCTCACCCAGATTCCTCATAACTACTATATATAAATAATCTACATTCGAGTGTACCTATGTCGCTCTCTACCTTCAAGGCTCATTATATTTCTTACTATCATTGTGCTTCAATGTAAAACGATTTGTATTACTTACCACACAACATCTTCTACTACTAATATACCTAAACGTCATCACTCTAGTTCTTCTCACCAATCAGTCTTCAGTACTAACTCGAGTACTAGGACAACTCTTATATCGAATATACCAGAACACCAGTACTAAATATATCTATTCCTACATCTACACATCCATTTTTCACAATTAAATCAGAAAATCAACCTCTTCTATAATATTATCTATCAAGTTTACTCATATTAAATATCTATCGTCCTTAACTTCTTAATACTATACGGGGTACTATTTACTGGAAATGCCATTATATAACTACCTTCACCTATCACTCACCTTGGAAACTAATATAATATATACTACACTCCATAAAACGCTATATATTAATTTACATACTCATAACTTACTAAGATATCACAATATACATTCAACCATCTTAGCCTCTCAGTTCTTGATCTATTTAACAGTAAATTATTGCATCTATAGCCTATGCAGAATTTACAGTTTTACTTATTCAACTTTCTCGACTCTACCTATACATTATTCTATCCTCTTTGCTAATGTAAATACCTCATCCACCTTAATAAATTAATATTCACTTCATTGTAACCTAATTAAAATATCCCATAACACACAGTCAGTTATACCCTCTTCATTATGCCAATAATTATATATACATATACAGATTTTGTCAAATATAAGTGTTTACTTTATTATCCATAATAGCTTACTAATATCTCACAGACTATTATTCATTATATACAGTTTATACAAAAAAATACCCACTCCCTATATTTATTTAGAATTACTTATATATATAAATATATGAAGCAGGTTATCCCCATTATTCTTAAAATTATCTTAACCTTTTACGAGGGTCACTACACCTTTACCAGTAAGAGCTTCCTTAATTACTACCCATTTAGTATGTCCTCCCAATATTTCACATCCTCTTATCCATAAACTGTATCATATTACCTCTTCTTTTCCTTACGTTAGATGCATCTTTATTATAGCATTTACACTTTTTCCTCCTTTATAATTATAATTGCACGCAACTATATATGAGAATAATACTATATAATATAAGCAGTTCTTATCTATTGAAACTTCAAACATTTCTTTTAGTAACATTCAAACCACAATAACTTATCTTTTTATATACTATATTATATACTCCGCTATATGCAATTCACTCATTATCTTATTCATATCCACTACTACTATGTTTATAACATTCTAACTTCCTATCACTTTAAGCACATATCCTAACTATTATCATTCTTTTGTACTATTGAGTCATTTTAACAGCTTGACATTCCTATCATTTAGAGCTTCTCTAGAATATAATTATTCAGTTTTAACCAACTCTTGTTCACATTCACTGATTAACTTACGAGCGGAGAGAGTTTATACTTACAATACTTTAATATACTTATTTACTCTTTTCGCCACTAAATACTTATCCTTATTAACTTCTCACTCTTAATTTTACCTTCTTCCCTCCAGTAATCACCTTACTTCACCCATAATATATATATATACATTTAGCTACCACTACCACTAACTAAATTTATACATATAGTACATAACAATATAATTCTTAAAACTCAAAAATAATATATACACAAATATACTTATTTATAAACGCTTAATGATTATAACATACTACACACAGTTACCAGTTCTTCCTACCATTAATACATCTTAACACAAAATCATAATCATAATTTTCACACTTCGGAGATACCATCACTACCTTCACACTCAAAATCATCTAGTATTAATAATATACTTATGGTAATTCTCTCTATTGAGTGTTATTTAATAAGAAATCTATTTAATCATTATACACACATCACATACTATTTCACTCATCACAGAATACAATATCACCTTCCTACTCAATTACTATGGAGCTTATATATCTCAAACAATTCATATACATGTAGATTCTCTAAACACACACATAATTCTTGTTCCCCACTCTACATGTATATATACTCAAAAAATACCTGTACATGTATTAGTATATCTTTAGACAATCTCACAATAGACTATACTATGTATACAGAACTTGAAGATTATTCAATAAATAACATTATGATAATAAAAAAAAATTAAATTTTGTCAGAAAATTAATGACCATTCCGATGACATAAAAATTACGTTTCCGTAGCAAACACTTACTCTTATTGCATGTAATAATAATAATAATAATAATAATAACAATAATAATAATAATAATAAAATTAATTAGAATGAAATTAAATTAAATTGAATTAAATATATATTAATAAAGTAATAATAAAATATAAATAAAATATAATTATTAAATTATAATTAATATTATAAAAATTATATAACAATATAAAAATAACAATAAATAATAATATTAAATAATAATATAATAATAATAATAATAAATTATAATATAATATATAATAATAAATATAAATTATAATAATAATTAATAATCATAATAATAATAATTAAATAATATATAATAATAAAAATAATTAATAATAATAAACATTTTGAACCAAAATGAGAGTAGGATTATTTAGTTTCTTTTTGCTTTAAAAGCTAAAAACTCTCAAATTTCTTCCTTGAAATGTTGCGCGCAATAAAAGAAATCAATTCTTTATTAAAGGAGTATTTATATGTGTTAAGGAAAGAAGAAAGGAGGATAAGCTTTCTGAAGAATTCGAAAGTGGACTCCACATTTGGAAAGGAAATGAACGATATTTAAATTATTCCACCCAATATTTAGGGCCTAGAGTAAGCGAGGTATGTGAGAATACTTTGCGTATGATAAACCTAAAACTCAATATCCTTATCATATTTCAGTCAGTGTTCTGTTTCGCACCATGTTTCGAAATTTAGAATCAAAATATACAACAATACACTCAAATGATGAACATTCTTTTGTGTTTAATATATAAAAAAGAGAACAGATAAGATTGTTTATTAATCTTTCTCAGAGAGAAAATAATTATCACGAGATAAGCGACAAAAGATATCTTGTATCCGTCGTTATATTTTCAACTCTCTAGAACATCGAGAAAAATTTCAAATGCCAAAAAAGTGTTTAGTTATTATAACTATTTCCAACCTCACTTTCAATAACACTTTATGACTAATTTTGGTTATAATTTTATCATTGCTCTCTCTCTAGTGTGCATAATGTTCGATCCTCTCTACTATCATCACTTCCTCCTCGTTTTCTCGCGTTTTCTCTCTCTCTTTGCGCGCGCCTATACTTTGTGCCTTTCACTCAGCAATCTCGTCTCGTCAAAGAAATCTGCCCGTCGTTTTTGCGGTTTCTCAATCTCTCTCTCTCTCTTCTCTGTTTCTCTGTTCTGTTTCTCTCTTGTCCAGATATTAAATAACCTAAAAATACTATCTCTCTTCTATCTCTCTTCACCAACTCATATTATCTTCTTCTTCTTTTTCATCTCTCTCTCTGCTCATTCTTATTATATATAAGTCTATTATAATAGATATAGTATAGAGAATAATTTCTCACACTTAAACATTATTTGTAATATAAGGTTGTACTTAATTTATTTACCGTGTAGTCTATGTCACGATTATAATAAAAATTAAAAGAGAGCAAATACTAGTAGCTTATGAAAAAATGTAAACAAATACAGTATTATTAACGCGTAGGTAGGTATATATATATCAGTATTATTATGGTTTGTATGAATATGTTTATACATTTACTATTAAAATTAAGCTATCTAAATCTTAATATTTCTTTACCTGTAAATATCGAAAATACTCATCCATCCACTATAACAATCAGAGTTTATATTGATATCAATTATTTTATATATAATATATATATATATACTACTATAATTATTATTATATAATATAAAATTTTATTATTATCTGTTTAATTACTCACCAAAACACGTGGATCTCATTATACAATCAGTCTGATATTTCTAATAAAGTTCTATAGAACAAATAAACACCGTTCTTTATATATGCACAGAAATTAGTTAGCCTAAAAACTGGTGAAGCATTTATCTTATCGAGCGTTAAAAGATCAACAAATGACAACAACGATAACGGCTTTATATCCATTAGTTTGTTTATTTTCTAACACATTTATTAAATATTATATTATTGTCGGTTAATTTATTAATTTATTAATAACTTTTATATATCCCATATTTACAGATATATATTTCGTATTGAATTTTGGAACTAATAAAGGAGTATTATATATTTTATATTTAATTTCATAATATGGAAAATAACATTATTTTGGCCTTTATATCTATTATTCATTGTAATGTTAACGTATTATAAAGTAATTAACTTATATAATTTATTATTTATTTTATTTAACTCATTGTAATAATATTCTTCATATAAACTTATTATTAAATATTAATTTTTATTCATTTAAAATTTTTAATTTTGAGTTTGTAAATATGAGATTATGAGTAATTATTCTAACATTTTACACTTTATTTAAATTATTATTTTTATTATTTATCATCTGTCTTTACTTACGAGTTTTTACTAATTATTATTATTTTTATTTTATATTATTATTTTTATTTCCAAATATTGATGTAAATATTTATATAATTCTAATCTAAACGGATTTATTTTATTTATCTAAAATTTATTTAAAATTGCCTCTTACATATTATTAATTCTAAATGTATTGATATGCATTGCTATTTAAAAGCTTTTAATGTTTATTTATTATTTATATATGATTATAAAAGAAACTTATTGTATCTATTATTTTAGTAACTTTTTTATTATTATATCGACTTATCTCTTAATTTTAAATATGCTCGATACCATTAATTTGAATTTATTCATTTATTATTATAATGATTATTTTATTTCAATTATCTGTAACCTATCTATAATAATGTTTTTTCTTTATTAATTTATTCTATTATTATTATTATTATATTATTTATTTGTAGGATATATTTATTTATTATTTATTATATTATACAATTTGTCAATTAAAAATGTTTTTTTAGTTATTTTTATTGGATTACTCAAATTTATGCTTATTATTTGAGATCATATTAATTATATTATTATTCATTAATTTATATTATTATAAGTTTTATTCACTATATATGTAGTATTATTAAGATTAAATATTTACTCTTAATAATAAAATTATATTATATATTTAAAGAGTATTTTTAGAAATGATTTATTACTTTTTATCTTAAGTTACTATAAACAACTATAATTATTATTATTATAATTATATTATTATTATTGTGATTTATTTATAATTAATTATGATTATTTATAGTAATTATTTTTATTATTTTTATAATTTAATCACTGTGAATTTATGGATTTTTTATAATTTATTTTTACTATTATAAATATATAGATTTATTTTTAGTGTCTTTATTATTATTTATATTATATATATAATTATATGATTATAATTTATTTAATTACAGTTAATTATAAACTTTTCATAGTTTATATTATATTTTATATATTTATTTATTAAATAATAATTATTATTAACGTTTTAATATTAGTATAAGATTCCTCATTATATTATTATTAATTATTAAAATAGATTTAATTATTTAATAATTATTAATATTATTAAGATTATTTATATTATATATATTTAATTAATTATTATATTTAATTATTTAAAATTATATATTATATATTATAATATTATTAATTATTATTATTTATTATTAATTTATTATTAATTATTAATTTATAAAATATTATATTTATTATTATAATTTAAATTAATTAATTATTATTTATAATAAATTTATATATTATTTTATTATAATATATTATACCTTTTAATTTATATTATTAATTATTTATTAATTATTAATTTAAATTATAATTATTATATTAAATTATACTATTATTATTATATTATTTAATTATTTTATTATTATTATTATTTTTATTAATATTATTTATATTATTTATTTTTATTATTATTATTATTATATTATATATATTATATATTAAATATTTATTAATTATTATTATATTATTATTATTTAATATTTAATTATTTTATATATATTAATTTATATTTATTAATTATTTAATTAGCATTTTAATATTAATATTAAATTATATAATTATTATTTATTATTTAATTTAATAAAAATTATTATTATTATTTTATTATTAAATTATTATAAACTCTACAGAATGTCATTCAATTTTTATTATTTATTTATAAATACTATTCAGTAATCCTGGATATATATGTTTTTTCACTAATTGAGAGATTACCTAATTTAATTTAAACTTTAAATTAACTTAACAGTAATATGGTAAAATTTCCAAGAAACGAATATTAGGCTATCTGAAGAATTTATACGGAATAATTTATAATATCTCAATATTAAACTGAAAGAAATATTATATATACTATATATAATATATTAAAATAATATTATATATATATATAATACTAATTCATTAAATATTATAATATATATATAATATTATTATATATATAATATATATAATATTTAATATTAATATATAGTATAATTTTAATATAATAATATAAATTAATATATTAATATTAATATATATATATATATATATTATATATATATATTAAATATTAATTATATATATATATCATATAATATAATATATATAGTAAAGTATAGGTACTATGGTGTGTGTAAGACCTTACCGTTGTATGTTGACTGTGTATGTGGAGTTAGCCGGGAGTGTCTTGTATCTCCTTGAAATCATGTTTGACCATTCTTTTTATATATTTCACGAGGGATCATGAATTAACTCTCCGTTTGGCCTTTTCTTTTTTTTTAAATTTATTACATAATATTTAAGAATGATATACTATAATATATTATATATATCACCGATGTAAAATATATATAAGGTATCATATAAAAGCGCTGCCAAATATATAACCTATTACTCGCACATAATAAATTTAACACCGATTCATATATAAGTCACCGATTTTTTATGTTTTAAATTCTGTTCATATATAGACGCCATTAAGTTTTAGGTTATGATAGATTTTTTGTTAAGTATAATCACACAGTAAATTCTGAGTATATACTTAATCAAAACTGTATATCATAACCTATATATGTGTGTGATGTGTGTGTGTTTGTAGTGTGGCTCGGTAAAATGGAGGTTATTATTTTTGAGAAAAACCTATTACAAAAATATATATTAGTATAATATATATATATAAAAACCTGCATTACTATTAATATATATATGATATATATATATATTTATATATATATAATTATAATATATATATAATAATATATATATAATATATTATATATATATATATATAATATATAATTAATTAATATATATAATTATGATTATCTATATAAATATATATTAATTATATAATATATTAATTAATTTATTATAAATATAATTATATTAATATATATATAATATTATATATATGTAATTAATTGTATATATATATATAATATAATATATATAATATATTTATTATATATATATTATATATATATTAATATATAATATATTAAGTGGTGTGTGAGTGTGTGTGTATGTTGAGTTATGTATATTAGTGTATGTGTATAGTATAATGTGCATATATTAATAGTTAGTTGTAGCTGTATGTTATGTATTTGTATGCGTTATACTGTTAAAGTTTATAAAGTAAGTAAGCTATTAGATCCCTTTCCAGTAACCAAGTTAAATTATTATTATTATCTTCACTATCATTATATATAAAATACAATATTATATAAATATATATATTGTTAAATTATTATGTTATAATTTATATTCATTTTCATTATATATATTTACTTGATAAATATAATTAAATGTGCTAGATAGTATTTTTTTTTTAATTTTATTTCTTTGAACTGTTTAATTTTGAGATTCTCACATAATTTTCATTATAATTATTTATCCTTCTAATTATTTCATATATATATTTAATATATATCGTAATTTTATATTATAATTATAGTACATGTAATTAAGAGAAATAATTTATTACAAACTCAATTGTCTGGGAGGTTTTTCTCGCTTTGAGATTAATTTTAATGATATAACCATATTATAGCTCAAAAAGAATAAAAATTCACACATTTAACGTAGATATGAATGTCTGCAAAAAAAATTTCTTCGAGAGTGTTTAAGAATATCTTTACTTTTCATTAATATCCTATTCTCTATTATACAAGCTAATAAACTAATATTATTTGATAATGAAGTTGTAAGATTAAAATGTAAAAACAAATATCTTGGTTTTAATGTTTTCTTATAATTTGGGAATTGATTTTAAGTATGATATATTGATAGACTAATACAGTTATAATAAACAGTAATAATATAATCACATACATATAAAATAAGGGTCCTGGCTACTTCATCAAAATACATAATACATATATAATATATATAATACTATACTAATTAAACAATATATACATATATACATACATATCACATACATACACATGTGTCGATCACCATACAGTACATACATAAATCAAGTTATAAATAACATACCGTTAGCAAGCTTCGGAAATAAGTCCACATGCGGCACATACAATCATACCTGCAAATACCTTGGCAAGTAGGGTTAAAAATATTTTTAATTTATGTAAAAAATAGATATAATTGTAATATGATATACACGTCCTGTTTGAAATCAAGTCATTGAGTAATAATATAATTACGTCTAGTTATAATAGATTTTAATACTATATAAATTGCATGAGTCAAAATTTTTAATAAAGATAGTATATACATCAGATAGTTCTCCCCACCTCCACCCAAAATATAATAAATATTTTATGGTCAACTAAAAACAGCTCTACTTCCCATAGTTTACCGTATCACTAATCTCGAGACAAATTCACCTAAATCTGACCTAATACAGGATGAGAGATTAAGGGAAATCCCATATATTCAATTATAACAATAAGTAAAATAATTACTTATTGCCAAATGGAATTTGGAATTAACAAATAACCTTTATGCAAGAGAATATCTACCAATTATATATCACTATACTTACCAACAATGCCCTACAATATAGCAAGTGAATTCCTGAAGGCATCCTCCCTCTCGCAAATGCTACCAAAACAACTATAGTTATCTATCTATATATCAAAGTTCTTTGTACATTAAATTTTTTTAGTAAAATATAACTACAAATCTGGTGAGTCACTCAAACTCTAAGTAGTTAATAAAGTATATATATATTATATATATAATATTTATGAGGAAAGAGAGAGGAGAGAAATAAAAAAAATTAGATATAAAATAAATAATAGATTATATTATATTATATAATCTATTATTATCAATCCTATTATATAGAATAGTTTAATTGGAAGGGATACTTCTCCTTCCTATAACAATACAACTACCTCTATAATTCTCCTACTCCTCACTTCGTCAAGCAACATTCTGAGTATATAGGTAGTATAATAGTTAATATGGATCATATATATATTAGTATATAATATAAACTATAATATACGATATAACTATTATTAATATAGTATATAGGTTGATATATATAATGGATTATAAGATCTAAATAATTCACCTAGCTTTATATAGTATGTACGTTATAATATAATCTAGTATAGATACTACTTAGTCTAATATATAGGAGAGAGTATTAGAGAGTTCAATAATAATATTATTGAATAGTATATATATACTATATATATAACTATAGTATAATATATATATAGTATATATATATATATAATATAAGTAGTAAATATGATATATATATAATATATATAATTATATATATATATTATACTTGTAGTAATATATTATTATATATATGGTTATATAATAATAATATATTATATATAATATATATAGGTGATCGTAAGTGGGAGGACTATCTAGATTATGTTGGATGAATGATAGGTATCACAGCTCATGTAAATAGTAATACTATCACAACTTTTAACAATTATATATATATATTATATATGTATATAGTAGGGAATAATAATGAGAGAGAGTGAGTATATACGTTTATATACATATTAATAATCAGTATCATTATTATAATATTGGTATATATATATATGAAATATATGAAAATATATATTGTATATATAATTTTTATATCTAATTATTATATAATTAGTATATAGTATATATATATATATATATATATATATATATATTATATATATATTATATATATTGATATATATATTATATTATATAATATATATATATATAGTGTGTGTGGGTGTGTTGTGTATAACATTTTTTTTTTGGTTGTTTTACTTCAATTTAATAATAAGGAGAGGATTCACTGTCAAGGGACAAAAGGAACGAGCATGAATTGTGATATTGAGGTGTTGCTTGGTTATTTAGGATGTCTTCCCATATTATATTATTATTATTATTATATTAATTATTACTTTGATTATTCATTATTATTATTATTATATTATTATTATTTATTATTCTATTATTATAATTAGTATGATTGAAAATTTATTATTCATGTATTTTTTATTATTATATGGATTTTTTTATATATAATTTCTCGTTATATTCGCTATTATATATATATATATGGTTAGTAGTCTCTCATACTATATATATATATATATAATATATATATATATATAATCTATATATATATATAGATATTATATATATTAAGAAAGCCTTAAGCATTTTAAATGACTAATAACCAGTGCTTAATTTTAGTGGATTTTGAATGGATGAAAATTCCTAAAATACAGATTTTTTTTAAAGGTTTGTAAATTTTTAACATGGGGTAGAATTTGGGATGCAGTAATCCAAGCTGAATAGAATCACCTCAGTTACTCTTTCTACGTATTATACTTATATAGTATATATATATATATATATATATATAATAATATATATATACACTGATTCAATATTATAAATTACTCTATATATATATATATATATATATATATATATATATGTAAAAGGGCCTTGTTTGTAGATTATAAAGGAATCGATGAGAAGATTCTTACGAGCTAAAGAAAATTCTTAAATTTTCAAAATATTTAACACTTAAATATAAATTACATAAGCTTTCGTTCCTATACTGGAACCTCATTCAGATGTGATAGTTAAAAGACTAAAATTTAACAAAAGCAGAAAATATTAAGTTATGTAAGCTACTTTTTGGAAGATTTTATTTTTTTTTTTTAAAATTGTGTGGTGCACAAAATATTATTTTGTATTTTTGTAAAATTATTTTTCATCTTTAAATTTTAATTGTAAATTATTTCATTGTGCAGAAAGATTCAATGAATTTACGTTTTTGTAAATTTTGTGCATATAAAATTGGTGCCATTTGGTCAATGTGAATAGTGTGATTAAATGTAGAAAGATGGAGTGTGAGGGAGATGTTTGATTGTCATGTAAAAAGGTATGTTATGTTGATAAGACGACGTGTGAAAACTGGGTTTGCCTCCAATGTAAAAGGGAGTTGCAATCCTTGCAAGGAATTTTGTAGACACATTGTGAGAGTTCAGAAGGAGGGCCAGGTTGGTGAATGCGAGGTTTTAGTTTTTTTAAGGGGGAGAATATAGACGAAGTGAAAGTAAAGTTTTAGGGAAAAATATTTTTAAAGTTGCTGAGAGGGAATAGAGGAAGAGGAAGGAAAGAATTAGTAGAGTGGGAAAGAGGAAGGAAAAAAAATGAATAAGTAGGAAACATGTGGTTTTAGTTGGGAAAGGATGTTAAAGATATGTTTTGTTGTTTTTTATAAGTGCCTTACTTATGGGATAATATGAGAAGGATATGGAAAGGGGTTTTTTTTTAAAGGTGGAGGTAAGGAAAATCAAGGTTCACAAGATTGAAGATAGGAGGGGAGCATATGCGGGAAAGAGCGGCCAAGTAGAGAAGAGGAGGATGAAAGAGTTAACCAATTTTGTAATAAAGATTATGTGAAGAACTCCTGGATGTAAGCAGAGATTGGATCAAAGGTTTTCCCGTAAAGATGGTGAAGTGTATAAAATAATGTTGAGTTAGACCAGACATGAGAGATCCCAAAGGGTAAGGTGTTGTTTATGGAGTGTTCGATAGTAAATTTAATGTTGGGGTGGATAGTGTTTATGAAATTAAGAATAAGTTGAGGATCGGCGTGGGAAGGAACGGTGGGAAAGATATCATCAACATAGCGATACCAAACGGAACCTGAAAGAAGGGGGTGAGGGAAGAT
>JABUQX010015009.1:7500-10000 GCA_015478945.1 Trachelipus rathkii
TATTATTATTATTCATTATTATTATTATTATTCATTATTATTATTATTATTATTATTGGTAATATTGTTCCTGTCATTGTGATCAATATTATTATTAATATTAATGTCACTGGTAACGTTATTATTATTATTATTATTATTATTATTATTATTATTATTATTATTATGTATATATTATTATTATTATTATTATTTTTATTATTATTATTAGTATTATTATTATTATTATTCATTATTGATTATTATTATTTTAATATTATTTTTATTATTATTATTATTATTATTATTATATTATTATTATTATTATTATTATTTATTATTTTATTATTTATTATTATTATTTTATTATTATTATTATTATTATTATTATTATTATTATTATTATTATTATTATTATTATTATTATTATTATTATTATTATTATTATTATTATTATGATCAATATTTTAATTGCTACTTTTCAAAATTTATAATGCAAGATTATTGTATTATAATGCTATAGTGGATTACATTAGCTCAGCCCTTGAAACCAAATTGCTTAAATTTAATTATTCTTGATATTATTGTTTTTTAGCTTAAAAGACACAATACTGTGTTGCAAATAGTAGCCCCGTTTCAGAAATTTTATATCATTAAAATATTGTATCATACTAGAACCATTTATTTATTAATATATATATATATATATATATATATCTATATATATATAATATATATAATATATATTCTAATATATAATATATATATAAAAATGGTATCAATAAATATAAAACTGATATATATGTATATATTATATATATATATTAGGCATGGACATGACAATCCGCATTCGCATCCGCATTTGCGGAACACCCGCACCTGATTGACCATCCGCATCGCATCCGCATCCGCATCCTCACGTAACGGCACATCCGCATCCGCATCCGCATCCTCCTTTGAAAAATGAGGATGTTGCGGATGTTTTCTACATTTGTTTAAGTTGCCTAATAAATAAATATTAATTTTGGTCATCTTATCATGGAGTGTATGGGAATAATGTGTAATTTTGAATTCCGATTCTGTATATATATTACTTTATAATATACATTTATCATGCATGTATGTGTGTTATGTTTTGCAAATTTTCTGAGTAATTGTTCTGTGATGGTTGAGGCAGAAATACAGATGCATCCATACCTATCCATATATAAATAATATATATGCCCAGGTATGTAAACATGTGTATTTTATTTACAAAGAAATAAAGTGTGATGGAGAAATTTCCATAATAGGGGCAAAGGAGGAGGTGGCTGAGAAGCTAGCAAAGGAACTGATGGATGATATGAAGGAAAGCAAGAAGAAGATTTTTAGATTGGCAAGAATGTATAGAGCGGGCGAAGAGTAGAGTTATGTAATATCAAAGACAAAAATGGAGAAACGTTGGTAAGCACGGAGGAGGAAAACCAAACAGGTGGATAGAGTACGTTGATGCGTTGTTTAATGTGGAAGGTGCAGTCGGAAGAGGAAAGGGAGAGAGAAGGAGGAGGGGGAGAGAAACGTGGAGGGAGAAGAGGAGGAGGTAATAACGGAGGAGGAATTTAAGGAGGCGTTAAGGAAAATGAAGAGTGGAAAAACTCCTGGTGAGGATGGGATAAATATTGAGTTGCTGTAGGAGGGAGGAGAGGGGCTGATAGCCCTGATGCTGAGATTTCTGAACAGGTGTTGGGTGGAGAGTAGAGTGCCGGAAGGTTGGGGAAGGTCAATAATAGTTCCCATATATAAAGGTAAGGGGGGACGCAGGAAATTGTAAAATTATAGAGGAATCTCACTAAGGGATCACATGGCGAAGTTATATGAAAGAATATTAGAAAGAAATTAAGATCAAAAATAGAGCCAAGATAGGGTGAAGAGCAGTATGGGGTACAGAGGTGGTAGAAGTACTACAAATTTAATGTTTGCATTAAGAATATACAGGAAAAGACATGGGAATACAATAGGAAGGCATATATCGCCTTTCATAGACTTGAAGAAAGCATTTGATTCTGTACCCAGAGAGAAGCTGTGGAGAGTTCTGGAGAGGGATTATGAAGTTGGAGGCAGACTGATAAATGATAAAGGCAGTAAAAGAAGTACATACCGTGAATAGCATAAGTTAAGGAACGGTAAGTAAACAGGATTAAAAACGAAAAATGAACGGGGGGGGGGGAGGAGGGCAATGGTTTGATGTAAAAACGGGAGTAAGCAGAGGTAGTGGCGCTGTCGCCGATACTGTTCTATAGCGTATTTTGGACACAGTCATATGAGGTGTAAAAGAGAGTTATAGAAGAGATTTGACGGAGATATCATTGGTATATGCAGATGGATTTTGGCGATCGTGTTGGAGTGGACGATGGTGAGAGGTGAAGCAAATGGCACTGTGTTTCGCAGAAAAGTTGAGAGAACAGGATTGAATATGAATGTGGAGAAAAAAGAAATAATAGATCAGACGAGGAAGGAGGAAGAGGAGGAGGAGTTGAAGTGG
>JABUQX010015009.1:15000-17500 GCA_015478945.1 Trachelipus rathkii
TACTATATATAAACCATCTCATTCTCGATCTTTAATTGTTGCATCACTCCTTATACTCTTGTTTTTACAACTGTCACTTCTCTACTGAGCTTTCCAGTCACATAACTTCTCCAGTGAGGAGGATTTGTGAAACACATCTTTACACAAAGACTCATCCTTTCCTCTGTCAAAAAATTCTATCCTCAGATCAGATTTAATCTCTAATGGAGTCAAACTTTCACCTTTTAAACATTACTTAATTTGTTTTATATAGTTGTTGAAATTGATACATTCTCACTCTTGAGGTAGACCCCTGTTTGACCCTTGACCCTTGACCCTTGACCCTTGACCCTTGCACCCTTGACCCCTTGACCCCCGAGTTGAGTGGAAAGACAGTTTGATAAAGGTCATCGCCCAAGTATTAACATGTCTTACTTTGGGAAGAAAGTATTCTTTCAAAATTGAATGGGGAAGATTTTTTTTAGCTCATCGTCGGTCAAGTAGTAAAACATTTGCCTATACAGCAGCAAGGCTCGGATTCGAAACCAGCAAGTAGAAGAGAAAGGATATTTATATATACTACTACTATATACTATATATATGTAATACTATACTATATACTATACTACTATAATATATATGTATATATTATATAATATATATATATTTCAATATATATATATATTATTTATACACTATATATAATATATATATATACTTTATATCTGTATACTTTCATACTATATATATATATACTATAAATATACATTACTAATATACTTATATATATAATAGCGATCATAAGTATATACTACATACACCTACTATATATATATATGAATACCCATATCTACCTATTACTATATACTATATCTATATATATACATTTCTAATATATATATACTATATACTATATACCTACCTACATATAATACATATCACCACTCATACCTATACTATAAATATATACACAATCACCAGTACTCAGATAACATAAACGAATACCCGCTATATATACTATATAAGATAACTATATACCTTACCTACTATATACTAAATAATATACTAATATCACTTACATAGAAATAACTATATATATATATATATATACTATATCTATATATATTAGTATATATTACAGTACCATGCAGTATCAGCCCTACTATATTTATTGACTATTACCTATATACTACCGTATATACACTATTATACTATACAATAACTAATTTATACCTATAATAATTAATAGAAATCATACTATATATATATATACTATTATTAATGCCTATATATTAGCATATATAGATTATACGATATACTCTATATATACTATATATATATTATAATATGATATATATATATACACTATATACTATAATCAGTATATATAACTACTTATAATATATATATTAAATTATAACGTATATTTGTAGAGGTATTATAGGTATATATTATATATATATATATATATAATATATATAACGCTAATTTATATATATATATATCATATAATAATTTTTTATATACTATATACTTATATATCTATATATATCATTCAACTATATATACTATAATAAATCCCATATACTAATTACTTAATATATATAATTATTAATATTATTATTCCTAAATCTATATATATATTATATATATATAAGGACGATTCTTTGGTTCTTCGCGCCTAAAATGCCTTTGTTCTTATTAAATATGTCCACTGATTATTATTCATTATATTATGATTATATATTATTATTATTATTATTATATTATTATTATTATTATTATTAATTATTATTATTATTCAGTATTATTACTTATTTTATTATATCTTATTATTATTATTTATTATTATCTATTTTTATTATTGATTATTATTTTATTATTATTATGTATTTTATTATTATATTATATTATTATTATTATATTATTATATTATTATTTATTTTTATTATTATTAAAAATTATTATTATATTATTGTTATTCATATTATTATTATATTATTATATATTCATTATATATATTATTATTATTATTTCATTATTATTACATGTATATTACTATATATACTATACTATTAATATTATATAATATATATATATATACTAATTACTAATATTATATTATATATAGTATATATATATAATATATATTAATTATATACTATATACTATATATTATATATATTTAAATTATATCAATATATAAATATATTATTATATATATACTATATTATATATATATATATACTATTATATATATATATATACTATACTATATATATATTAATATATATATATATATACTATATATAATAGTCGCCTCATATATAATTATATACTATATATATCATATATATAATATATATATATATTATATATATATATCACATGTATCCGATACGTATATCGTTAAACAGTCGTGCTTTACAAACAAATGAAATGAAATAGGAAAAATATGGCTGTCACACATCTATGATGGTTTGTAAGATAGAAAGTAATGTCCTCTTCAGCTCTATTGCCC
>JABUQX010015009.1:52500-54569 GCA_015478945.1 Trachelipus rathkii
CCAGATGGCAATTCTCCTCGTGATTTGAGGGTAGTGTGACTTCTGACTGGTGCCTGTACCTCGGTTCAATCTCTATCTTCCTTATTGCCTTAATACTATACTTTTCCTCATGCTGGAAGCGGCGCTTTTATCAGCAATTCCTTAAGAAAGAAGGTAGCCGCTCTGGATCCTTCTAACTAGCGAACCTAATTGGCGTTAACTTGTATTCTGTCCTAACAATCTATAGAACTCTCCCTTAACAACACCCTCTCATTTCCGTCGATCTATTAGAATCTTCATCCCTCTTTCAATATCGTCAGTATGGCTTTTCGAGTTCGAGATCAGACTTGTGACATCTCTTTCCTATCTCACTGGATCTATTGGTCTTCTGCCCTTAAAGGACCATGGGGAGTCTTTGTGTGGTAGCGCTTGACAAATCTAAAGCTTTTGACAGGGTATGGCATGCGTCGCTACTCTCTAGGCTACCTTCCTTTGGATTTCCTTCCTTCGCTTTGCTTACTTCTGTGCTCCTAGTTTTATTTCGACTGCGCTCCATTCAGCTCTTGTTGAATGGAGCAACTCTTCCTGCCTTTCTTAATTATTGGTGGTGTTCCCCAGTCTGTTACGTATCTCCAACTTTATTCCTACTTTTTCATCAACGATCGTTTTTAGGCTGCATCAAATCTGGCTACTCTTGCGATTGACTCACTCTCCATTCTTCCCCCTCATTTCAATGTGCTTCCCTCGTTTATTATTAGGAGTTGTCTCTCCTTTACAGTCGGATTTCAATTTCCTTGGCCGATTCTGGTGGGATTCTCAGTGGGTTAACCGCAATTTTATGAAATTCAACTCTTAGAAAGCTCAATTTTTTCATATCTCATTTCTAAAACACCTCCCAATTTTCCTATGCCTCCTTTGACAGCTCTAAATTGTCTTACCGATCAAGCAAGCATAAACATTCTTGGATGGACTATAACATAAATACGTGAATTTCTTTAATTGACCTCATATCACATCGGTTGCTAAACATGGCCTCAATAAGAAGCGGAATCTGTTCAGATTGAGTGGAATTTTTCTCTTTCTGCTCAGGATACTGTCCAGTTTATATAGGGTCTTTATTTCGCCGCCTGTATGGAATAAATGTTCTCAACATTTTGGGTGGATCCTTGTTCCCCCTCCTTTTGGATAGAGTTTAATCTAAGGCTAAGAGGCCTTTCTTACTTCCTTGACTCTCTTTCTCTGCAACGTGACGTTGGTGCCAGCATAATCTTTTTCTATAGGTATGCATGGCAGGTGGCCGAGAGAAGATCGCTTCTCAGCCATTTCCTTCCCCACTGCGTTCCCTGCTAACGCAGTGGCATCGCGCTCGGATGAGGCAAACCAAAGCG
Source organism: Trachelipus rathkii (assembly GCA_015478945.1). Taxonomy (NCBI): domain Eukaryota; kingdom Metazoa; phylum Arthropoda; class Malacostraca; order Isopoda; family Trachelipodidae; genus Trachelipus; species Trachelipus rathkii. Next base: position 53,868 of record JABUQX010015009.1, read on the forward strand.
GTGCATTTAAGCGTGGTGATCACATCGTTTTGGTGGTTTTCTGGGGCAGGCCTCACATCTGTCGGTGGGTGGCCTCGGCGGTGCTCTAGTTTTAAATCAATATTAATTCTTTCCTCCGTAATTTAGTTCCGCGTCTCTGGCGCCCACCTAAGTGGAATGCGTTTGCAAGGGACAGGGTTGGTTAAGCTTTCTCATCCCATACTTATTTAATTTTTGTTTTTTCTATTTTGCAATTTTTTAAATTTTTTTAATTTTGTTTTGCCCCGCTCCTTTGGAAGGATCTGCGCTAAAATATCTCAAAATATAGGATAATATATATATATATACTAGTATAAAATAACTAATAATAAATAATAACTATATAATATATGATATATATTATAATAGTATTATATATATATATATGTATATATATGCTATTATACTATATATATTATCATAAGGATAGTATTATAGTATTTATATTATATTATCATTAATATAGTATCATATAACAGTCAATATTAGCATAATATTAGTATATTATAATATAATATATACTGTATACTAATTAGTAAGATAATTTTATATATATATACATATAATATTTTATATAGTAGTTTATATATATATAGTATTATATATATAACTATTAAATATTATAAATATAATGAAAGTATATATTATATAATATTATATATATTATATATATTTATAATATTA
>JABUQX010015010.1:0-17500 GCA_015478945.1 Trachelipus rathkii
GTATAATTTAAATTTCATGAAATTAGGAACATAATTGTATGAAATACAAACGGTAAGAAAAACGAGGTCTGCATCAGCTTTGGCACATCTCTTTGAGAGGGACTCCAATCTTCTATAACGATGAAGTACGTCTTCATTATATCTGGTTCTTAAAATATCTGCGATTGATTTGTTCCTAGGGAACCTCAATTTAAATATGAAAAGGAAGACAAACACCAAGGAGAGTGCCATAGTATATTAAGAACGTTTCGCGCTCTTGCTAAGCGCATCATCAGCTATAAGTAAATAATAAATTATAAAAGAACAATGTCCACAATATTTACGATTATATAATATATAAAATATATAGAAAAGTAAAATTATAAAAATTACAAAAATTACAAAAAATTACAAAAATTACAAAAATTAAATCTATTATTAGCCTCGTTTTACTAACCTTACATACTGGATGAACCATAAGAATGAATGAACAAGATTAAATTCGAGCACTATTTATACCTAAATTATACATAAATTGGTTGGTTGTTTGAGACCTACTAAACTTAAAAATCAGTATTTATAACAGTATAATAAAATGAAAATTATAAATGACATATATAAAAATTATTACAATTAAAATAAATTAAGTTTGATTGAAGATAAATCAGAGTTGAGTTCAGGCTCCAATTCATGAATGTAGAGGCTCTCCAAGATTTTCCTGTCGCGAGTATCAGTGACGGAGGCAAGAATCGAGAAGTCGTTGGTAGTGATGGGATGATCTTTTTCGTGGCTATGGCTACGTATGGATGAAAATTCAGGTGAGGATAGAGTTGCACTCCTCGATAGACTACTTGTATAAGTGTGCTGGCTGTAATGCCCGCTATGTAGGTCAAACAGGCCTACAACTTTGCATCAGGATTGCCAAACACAAGGGTTTTTCTTTCCGTACCAATCTTCCTCTATCCTCACCTGAATTTTCATCCATACGTAGCCATAGCCACGAAAAAGATCATCCCATCACTACCAACGACTTCTCGATTCTTGCCTCCGTCACTGATACTCGCGACAGGAAAATCTTGGAGAGCCTCTACATTCATGAATTGGAGCCTGAACTCAACTCTGATTTATCTTCAATCAAACAATTTATTTTAATTGTAATAATTTTTATATATGTCATTTATAATTTTCATTTTATTATACTGTTATAAATACTGATTTTTAAGTTTAGTAGGTCTCAAACAACCAACCAATTTATGTATAATTTAGGTATAAATAGTGCTCGAATTTAATCTTGTTCATTCATTCTTATGGTTCATCCAGTATGTAAGGTTAGTAAAACGAGGCTAATAATAGATTTAATTTTTTTGTAATTTTTGTAATTTTTGTAATTATTGTAATTTTATAATTTTACTTTTCTATATATTTTATATATTATATAATCGTAAATATTGTGGACATTGTTCTTTTATAATTTATTATTTACTTATAGCTGATGATGCGCTTAGCAAGAGCGCGAAACGTTCTTAATATACTATGGCACTCTCCTTGGTGTTTGTCTTCCTTTTCATATTTAAATTGAGGTTCCCTAGGAACAAATCAATCGCAGATATTTTAAGAACCAGATATAATGAAGACGTACTTCATCGTTATAGAAGATTGGAGTCCCTCTCAAAGAGATGTGCCAAAACTGATGCAGACCTCGTTTTTCTTACCGTTTGTATTTCTTACAATTATGTTCCTAATTTCATGAAATTTAAATTATATAGATCCTCCCTACAGAATTCTCCTCTCTACCACAAATGGACTTCTAAACTTCTAGTCTCCGAACTCCAATACAAACAGAGGTTGAAGCTTAGACTGGAGGAACAGTTGGATAGAGCTCGTGTCGCCTTTCGTAACGATGTCTCTTGGTTGGATTTTGGTTATCTCCGGTACCTTGTGAATAGGAGGGTGAGTATCTTTAAGACGTCCACTTTACAAAGACAAACTATTAAACTGGAAAGGCTGGGCCTTATTAGTAACTTGAACATTAATCGCAGTTCCGTAATTACCAACTTCAGTTCCAGAGCCCTGACCATGGCTGAAACTAGAATCCTCTCCTTAGGACTAGATTTCCACCTTCCCCTTTTTAAGCTTGACTTTTCCAATGCTTCCTTAAATTCGAGAAATTGTTTCTCCAACTCGCTGGCCTTCATGGTGTTCATGGCATGGATTGGACTGGAGATGTCAGGTATGTTCTCAAAAAATTCTTCTACTCATTTAACTCAAAGAAAATTTTCTCCCCTGTTTTTAGCTTTAAGGATCTAAATATTCTGAGAGACTTAGGAAAGGACAAATCCATCATCATATGTCGCCCAGACAAGGGAAAAGGGGTAGTGCTTCTTAATAAAGCATCCTATCTTCATAAAATGAACAACATTTTGAACGATGTCTCAAAATTTAAACTGCTTACAGGTTGTATTTTTAAACATTTACTTAAAGTTATTAATCTTATCCTCTACTCTGTCAGGTCCCTAAAATCTGCCAACTCTAACTTTGACTCACTTCACGTATCTGGTAGCCAGCCAGGCTTACTGTATGGGCTTCCCAAAACTCACAAACCTGACGTCCCCCTCCGTCCTATCCTCTCAGCTCTTAACACCCCCACCTACAGTCTTTCGAAATTTCTTGTGCCATTGATTGACCCCATTACCCACAACCAACATACCCTTCATAGTTCTTTTGAATTCGTGGATTATATTTCATCTCTTTCACTCCCTCAAGCCTTTATGGTGAGTTTTGATATTCAGTCCCTTTTTACTAACGTTCCTGTTGCCGAAACCCGTGAAATCATTTCCAATACTTTGTTTTCTAACCAAGAATGTATAGGAGGTCTCAATAAGAGACAATTTACAAAATTTATCAATTTAGCCACCTCAGATTCTATTTTTCTGTTTAATAACATCCTTTATCAACAGATTGATGGTGTGGCTATGGGTTCACCTCTGGGTCCCTCCTTCGCCAACGCCTTCCTCTGCTATCATGAACAGTCTTGGCTCGAAAAATGCCCCCCCGCCTTCAAACCCATTGTCTACAAAAGATATGTGGATGACTGCTTCTTAATTTTTTCTAATAAAGAACATGCCGACTTATTTTTAAATTTCCTTAATAAGCAACATAAAAATATCAAATTTTCCATGGAATCTGAAGTGGATGGTTTCCTTCCGTTCCTTGATGTTGGCGTCTCTCGCACTAATGGTTCCTTTTCTACACAGATTTACCGCAAGCCGACCTCCACCCAATTAGGCACTCACTTCTTCAGCTTTCTTCCAGATAAGTTTAAATTGTCCGGCTTTACAGGCAGAATAAACCGGGCCTTTAAGGTATGTTCCTCCTGGATTTCTTTTCATTCAGAACTCCAATATTTAAGGAGTTTCGCTAATTTTAATCTCTTTCCTTCATACCTTGTTGATAAAATCATATTTAACTTCCTTGAGAACCATTTTAGACCACCTACTCCCACTTTTGATGTCCCTAAACAGAAAATTTACCTCAAGATTCCTTACACAGGTCGATTCACCGACACCCTTATTAGAACCCTCAGACCTATATTAACGAGACACTTCCCATTTGCCACCTTTATTTTTATTCCTACTAATAACTTCAAAATTAGTAACTTTTTCAGGTCCAAAGATTTAATCCCTAAAGAGTTGCACTCCTCGATAGTCTACTTGTATAAGTGTGCTGGCTGTAATGCCCGCTATGTAGGTCAAACAGGCCTACAACTTTGCATCAGGATTGCCAAACACAAGGGTTTTTCTTTCCGTACCAATCTTCCTCTATCTTCACCTGAATTTTCATCCATACGTAGCCATAGCCACGAAAAAGATCATCCCATCACTACCAACGACTTCTCGATTCTTGCCTCCGTCACTGATACTCGCGACAGGAAAATCTTGGAGAGCCTCTACATTCATGAATTGGAGCCTGAACTCAACTCTGACTTATCTTCAATAAAAATTATTACAATTAATTGTAATAATTTTTATATATGTCATTTATAATTTTCATTTTATTATACTGTTATAAATACTGATTTTTAAGTTTAGTAGGTCTCAAACAACCAACCAATTTATGTATAATTTAGGTATAAATAGTGCTCGAATTTAATCTTGTTCATTCATTCTTATGGTTCATCCAGTATGTAAGGTTAGTAAAACGAGGCTAATAATAGATTTAATTTTTGTAATTTTTGTAATTTTTTGTAATTTTTGTAATTTTTATAATTTTACTTTTCTATATATTTTATATATTATATAATCGTAAATATTGTGGACATTGTTCTTTTATAATTTATTATTTACTTATAGCTGATGATGCGCTTAGCAAGAGCGCGAAACGTTCTTAATATACTATGGCACTCTCCTTGGTGTTTGTCTTCCTTTTCATATTTAAATTGAGGTTCCCTAGGAACAAATCAATCGCAGATATTTTAAGAACCAGATATAATGAAGACGTACTTCATCGTTATAGAAGATTGGAGTCCCTCTCAAAGAGATGTGCCAAATATGATATATATATTGATTAAGCCTTTCTCAAGGTAATATAACATAATTTGAAGAGATTTAACTTAAGGTAGACATTTTATATATCAAAAATTAGTTAAGAACTTAATTTTTGTCCTCACACACAATATATACTATATACTCGTATATATATATATAGACTATATATAATATATATATATATATATATATATATATATATATATATATATATATATATATATATATATATATATATATATATATATTTATATATATATATATATATATATATATATATATAAATATATATATATAAATTGTTAAAGAAGCCTTCACCTCAATGTAATATAATATAATTGGAAGAAATTTAACTAAAAGTAGATATTATCTTCAAATAAATGATACAAACTGTACGCAAGAGACCGTAAATAATTCTTCATATCATACTCTGAAAACGTTGGATAGAAATTTTTAAAAGCATTCCCAGTATAATAAATAATATTTTCACTCATATATATATATATATATATATATATATATATATATATATATATATATATATATATATATATATATATATATATATATATATATATATATATATATATATTCAGATATATGAATCATATCCGTGTGTAATATTTGAGTGTATGCAATGGCGTGTGTGCCATACACGTCTGTGTACTTTTGTAAAAGAGCTGACTTCCATACTCTCGTGTACCCTCTTATAAATGTACGTTAAAGTAATGCCAAGCCTGTTGGTGAGGCATTTTATACTGTTAAAAAGCATTTACGTTATCCAATGAGAGAGGCGAATTTGAATACGACGAAATGCGAAGCCCTGATCTTGGAGCACTGGCATCAAGTCACAGAGAGAGCCTCGAGATTGAGCTCAAGGCGAAGGTGGGTTTGTCCCGCGTCTGATCCCTCATAATATTCAAATAATACACAAAAAAAATACTAATTACCATGAAGTTATTACAACTAATTTTGTTTCTGTTAAGAATCTCGTTGAAGAGAGGTCGGCACTGATGAGTGTCAGTTATAATAGAACAATAATTGTGTATTCCATTACTGTGGTTTACTAAATTGATCAATTACCTTTATTGCCCGATTGGCAAAGAACTATTAACAATTCCAGTTTTTGATTACATGTAAAATGAACAATAAAGAAAATCCCACTTTCAATATTCCAAAGTAATTAGGAATCGGCATGAGTATCTCTGTCGCATATATATATATATATATATATATATATATATATATATATATATATATAAATATATATATCTTTCAATTCCTGTACTTATATGCGGAAATATACTTATTTATATATATATATATATATATATATATATGAACAAAGACTGATCTCTATAATGATTAATTGGCCCTATTCAAGAGATCACTTTGATATAGCAAATAATAAAATAGTTTTGGAATAGTGAAACGTTCTTTATTTATTTCTTTATTAATTATGTCTAATGACTATTTTACATGAACACACATTAAGATATTTCACAGTTCAAAATTTAATTGCTTTAAAATACTTTTAATTTAATTATCATTACAGTATCAATTTTATGACCGAGAGAGCGTCAAGATGTTCGCACTCTGATCTACATTTTCTAACTAACTGAATTCCCATAGGCACTCCAAGGGTGACAAGAGTCACCTCGGTGACCTTGATAATATACAACAAGAAAGAAGGCACCAATTATTTCGGCTTTTACAACAGGACTTCTACAAGGTTTTCTTCAGCTGTGCACCAGAAATCTTGGTAGCACTTACATATATCCTTTATAAATTTTATACAATGTAACGAGTACGGTACATAATGGTTATCTCAAAAGTTGCCTGTAACACCCCCTTCTGACAATTTTAAAAAAAAAGTTTAGGATAGAGGAGACAGTGGCTACTAAAGTTAGAGGGTAAAACAATAATTTTCACCTAACATAATAGCTCTCCTATTGGAGGCAATTCTTCATTTTTATGTAACACCTTTACTTTAGGCGTTTTTATCATCTGAAAGAAAAAGAATTAGTTTTTTTGTTATGTGGTATTTTCTCTTTCTCTACTAAGTTATAATATATGCGAACGTTCCTTAAATTTTCTAAATGAGGTTTCCCATTTTTTTCGATAAGTACGTTCTGTTTATTAACTTTTATAACTTTAAACGGGCCGACATAGCGGGGAGCTAGTTTGCCGGTATTAAACTGTGTCTGCCGCACCACGACAAATTTTGCCTCATGTAACCCTTTAGGCACAAAGACGTGTCGATTTTTATAATTGGTGTGTGGAGCCAGCGGCTGCGCTAAAAGAGCGGCTAGCTTTTTAACATATGCATTATATTCTATTGGGGCCGTTTCCGAAGCAGGATCAACTAATCCACTAGGTATTGCTATATTTTGGCCAAACATCAAGTTTGCGGGACTAAGACCGTTCTTTGTTATCGGCGCGAGTCTCAGAGTGAACAACACCATAGGTAAGAGGCTCGGCCAGTCGGAGGGGCTTAAATCATGTTCCTGCAACATACATCTCAGACAAGCCAGCAAATTCCTATGACTTACCTCCAGGAGGCCATTACATCTAGGATTTGAGCTACACGTAGTCCGGTGCTCCATTCCCACGGCCCTACAAACTTCCTCAAACAAGCGACTAGTGAAATTCGCACCTAAATCCGAAATAATTACCTGAGGAATTCCACAGAATGGAAATAGCTCGTGAATGAATGCATTCAATATTTCTCCCGAATTTATTTCTTTAAGAGGCACAGCGAACAAGTACTTACTGTAGCGGTCAATTAAGGTAAGTAGGTATTTGTATCCTCTTGCATTAGGTAACTTAAGTATGTCAACATGAACGGCTTGAAACTTCTTCGTCACTTCTTTAAAAACACCGTAATCAGGACTTATACCTTGTACTGTTTTATTTTTTTGACATGCTGAGCACGTGCGGACAAACTGTTTTATTTTTTTATGCATGTGCTGAAACACAAATTCATTTTTTATGCTCAGGAGGGTTTTATTCACACCCAAGTGTCCTTTATTGTGGTATTCGCTAATTACCTTCTGCACACTCTTTTCCGGCACAAAAACGCGCGAATAGTTTAAAGAGACATCGACCACTAATTCTATCTCCTTTTTGTTATAAAAGAATTTCTGCCTTATTAACTTCAAAGTTGTTTTCTCTCTCTTCGCCATCAGATCATTAAGGTATTTATCTGACTGTTGGTGCTGTCTAATTTCTTCAAAGTCCAAATCTCGCTTGAAATGCGAGAATAATATTTTTGCATTTTTATCAAACGTTGTTACTAAATTTATTTTGGAAATTTCCAATTTGGCCGCTTCAGTGCGGCTGCAGCCTTCATTTCTAACCGAGAGATCGATCGGCGCGTTTTCATTCATTACCAAGTTAATAGCACCTACGTCAGTCGCTATAGTATTCTCAGCCGATTGCTCATTGGCTGTCGTGAATCGGTGGGCGGAGTCACAGACTACACTATTTGAACCTGCATCTTCTCCTACCTCATCCTCATCTCGGGCAATATTATTCGCAAGTAAATATTTTAATAATGCATTTTGATTTTCGGTAATTAACTCCATCGTGATATTAAAAGTACTCAAAATAGCTAGTTCCCTCAATTCCCTAGCATTATAATTTTGTACACGTCATTAGCATGATTTATTTTATATACAAACGCCCGTGAACACGTACAGATACGCACATGTTTTCCCGCTAAAATTGCCCCATATTTCTTGAATAATTTCGTTAACCCCAATAAAAGCTTATTTACTGGCAAATATCTTTTTTCTGTTGTATTAAAAGACCCACTATAAAAAGCAAAAGGAGTCCCATTCTCATCGTCAGACATAATTACCGTATTAAAAGCTTTATGATTTGCATAAATGTACACTTTGAGAGGCGCATCAACTGCTGGAAACCTGAGCCGAGAGGCGTGACGAATCGCTTGTTTTATATCTACAAAAGACTTCTCAGCCTCGGGAGACCACGTGATTTTTTTATTAGAGCTATTTTTTCCCTTTAAATAATTATACAAAGGCAATGTTAGATTTGTAAAACACGGTATATTTTGACGGTAAAAGGAAATTCGGCCAACAAACGAACGTACTTCTTTTATGGTTACCGGCCGAGGAACATTAATTATTTCCTTAACTTTTTCAGATAATGGCGCAAGCCCTTCTTCCGTCAAGTCAAAACCCAAATAACTTAATCTTTTTACCCCAAATTCGCATTTTTTTTATTTAAACAAATTTTAAAATAATTTAATCTCTCAAATACTTGTTTAAGTACCAACACGTGGTCTGATAAATCTTTGGTCCCTATCAAAATATCGTCTAAATACACGTGTACACCGGGAATGCCTTGAAGTAATATAGTTAAAAATCTCATGAAACATGAGCTCGAATTTTTAAATCCCATCGGTAATTGTCTAAAAGAAAAATTTCCGATCATTGTACTAATAGTAAAATAATGTTGATCGGCTTCTGCCAAAGGCAGTAAATAGTACGCGTTCGTGACGTCAAGCTTACTTAATACCTTTGTCCCATGAAGCCCACTAAATATATCATTTATATTCGGCATAGCAAATACATCATTTTTCGCCACGGAATTGCCTCCCCCATTTTTTTCCAAAACGCTGATTGGGAAACTCCATTGCGATGGTGCCCTCTTTAAAACTTTCGCTTTTACTAAATTTAATAGCTCCCTCTTTGTTTGTTCGAATAGTTTATGAGGAATACGACGAGGTTTCATTTTTATTGGAACTCCGCTTATATTAGTTTTATAAGGAAAGAGTGAAGCTAATTCCTTCAAGATAGCAGTTGGAATGCTCGTCTCCTCTCCCCCACGTAAAGCACAAGTATCCCCCCCATTTCTATTCTTAAGTTTCGACTCAGCGTTCCCCCCTCCCCCAAATTCTCTGAACAAATCATCCCAAGCTTTAAGCTGCTCTTCCCGAGCCTTAAAATTTTCCGGTAAATATGCATTTATAAATAAATGTTTAAATTCAACTACCAGATTATTAACTATAGGTATATCACTAAAAAGTTCATTATGAGCTACAGAAGAAGAAAATTGAGAGAGAGTATGAATAAAAGCCTTATCTCTACAAATTGTTTTATCACACAAATTTATACATTCCTTGCTCTGAGTATCAGTTAACATATCTGTTTCAAAATTAATATTAAACGAAATTTTTTTTAAAAACGGCATACCTAATATGCAAATTGGCAATTTAGTTGTTAAAAATTCTACATCATAAGTTCTCTTTAAACCAAAATCAATTGTAACAATTTCGCGTGAGTATACGTCAATTACGGTATCATTAGCTGCTTTAATCAATAATCGATATATTATTATCTCCATCCATAGGGAGTAAATTGATCTCACTACCACTATCTAAAATAAAGACTCTTTTTGATATTTTATCCATAATAGTATAAAGTTTATAATCTCTTACATTATTTAATACAGACATATTATTTATGACCGGACTTTCTCCTGTGGGAGCATCCGTCGTTAACATATCTTGTGCGTCGGTAGAGGCCAACGTGGGTATCGTATGGGTTACATCGATACTCTCATCACTATTCGGGATACTCAGAGCCTCGTTGTAAGGAGGATAACCTCCTTGTACATGCCATAGAGCGCTTTGCCCGTTACTCTTAAAATTACTCAAAGCTACCTCCCTATTATTATTATTATACCCATTAGAATACCAAACATACCTATTATTATTCATATTAATATTATTATTAAACCTACTATTAGATGCATGCAAATTATTTACTATAGCAGAATCCCCATAATTAAAAATACGATAATTTTCATCTAAAATATTCACCTCCCCCCCTAACTCCTGTTCGAGGGGGAATCTGATGCGTTTCCCTGCCTTCTTTGGGGATGTGACTCATGGACTTGCTGACTTTCTCCATTTGGCGGGAATACCAAAGAATACATAGGACAAAATTCCGAATGACAGGTGTAACTTCTATGGAGAAATCTGGAGTGTGGTTTACATAACTCGCCTAGCAACTCCGCATTTACAGTGTTGCCTTGTTTACGATCTCTAGGAGCATTTCTTCTATTTTGAAAAGACGGTTGTTCTTCTGCTCGAGTCGGTTTGGCAGCAGCCTCACTCAGCTGTCCCGCGACTTTGGTGAGAGACTTGAGAAGCCCTTTCATCTCTCGAAAGAACTCTCTGTTTACTTTAGCCTCTTCTGAAACTGGGGAATTGTTGTTGTTGTTGTTTGTATTTCGACTCTCCTCATGTGATCCTCTCTCGTGTGTTGGGAACTGTTCTCCTTGAAGATGATTCACGGCCCCCCAATATTCTCTCCCTCTTCGTAGTCATTCCTATAAAAGTTCTTATATAAGTTATCTGCTACTTTTGTAATTTTTTCTAGACTGCTATCGTCTGCCAAAGTCATTAAACTTTCTTGTATGCGAGATGGAAGCTCGTTAATAAACAATTCATGAACAAAAGGAGCACTGTTTTCCGCAAGCAGATCAAATCCTATTCTTCCCATAACATCACGGACTCTTGCCAAATAAACTGAAGGAAGTTCTTCTTTTTTTCTTCCTTTTTTGAAAATCTCACTGATTTGACTTCTCACTCAAATTTGGGGCGTAAGCTTCCTCGATCGAGGCAATTAACTTTTGAAAGCAATCTCCCCCAATGGAAATTTGATGGTTGCTACAATATCATGGGGAAGGACGGAAGCCAATATTCTTACGCGTTCTCTTGGATCATCCACTCCATTAAGTTTGAAAACGGTAATCGTAGTGTGTAACCAAGTCATCATATTACGCAAATCTAACTTTGGAATGGCGCCAATCGGCAGACTGGTCTTTGGAGTCCCCCCCAACGAGGGGGAGACTGTGGGGGTAACAGATCTTGCTCGTAGCGGGGTATGAAGGTCCTGACTTCCTTCCCCATCGGAGTTCGAATTTTCTTCTCTCCGAATTGGAGATTTGGGGGAAGAGGGGGAGACGTTCGAAGTTTTTGCAGATGCTTTTGGTGTAGTACTTGACTTTCCCCTACCCCTCCCGGTCTTAAACCGGGGAGATCTTTTTTTATGGCTAGGCATGTTAAATTCTCTTCTGCCCGTTTCTTTTTTTTTTTTTTTTTTTTTTTTTTGCCGGTGATATTTGAAAATGGAGCTCTTTTTCACAAGACTAGCGACTTTTAAAATAACGGGATTCTTCACGCTATTCCTTATGTAATAAAGTTTATGAGAGCTATCTACCAACGCACTAAGACTTTATTTTGTTAACAAAAAATTTTTCACAGTATATGGGTCACTTCACTTAGCACTTTATTTGGTTTTTGGCACTTCCACTTTCAATATCACCACTATTTTTTCTTTGTTATGTGCCCCCCTAGATCAGAAAGGGGGGTTTTTTGTCACTGTACTGGGGTCCACCAAAGCTATGAACAAAGACTGATCTCTATAATGATTAATTGGCCCTATTCAAGAGATCACTTTGATATAGCAAATAATAAAATAGTTTTGGAATAGTGAAACGTTCTTTATTTATTTCTTTATTAATTATGTCTAATGACTATTTTACATGAACACACATTAAGATATTTCACAGTTCAAAATTTAATTGCTTTAAAATACTTTTAATTTAATTATCATTACAGTATCAATTTTATGACCGAGAGAGCGTCAAGATGTTCGCACTCTGATCTACATTTTCTAACTAACTGAATTCCCATAGGCACTCCAAGGGTGACAAGAGTCACCTCGGTGACCTTGATAATATACAACAAGAAAGAAGGCACCAATTATTTCGGCTTTTACAACAGGACTTCTACAAGGTTTTCTTCCAACTGTGTACCAGAAATCTTGGTAGCACTTACATATATCCTTTATAAATTTTATACAATGTAACGAGTACGGTACATATATATATATATATATATATATATATATATATGTATATATATATATATATATATATATATATATATATATATATATATATATATATATATATATATATATATATATATATATATATATATATATATATATATATATATATATATATACAAAATATATATATTATTATTATTTTATTATATATATATTATATATATATATATATATATATATATATATATATATTAGTGATGGGACGATTAATCGTCATCGTCATCGTAAAGAAATCGGCATTTTTATTTCAATCGGCATTTTTATTTCAATCGTCATCGTCATCGCCATCGTCAATTTTTACCATTATTTTGGCCGATTATTTGAACAAAGACAAGAAATTTTGGATAATATTAAAACAGTAATAATAATAATCATAATATATATATATATATATATATATATATATAGTATAGTTATATATATATATATATATATAAGGGTGTAGTATATATATATATATATATATAGCCGTTAGCAGTGATATTGTAAAGTATATATATATATATATATATATAGTATATATATATATATATATATATATATATATATATATATATATATATAGTATATATATATATATATATATATATATATATATATATATATATATATATATATATATATATATGGGTTAATGGATTAAACTCACTTTAATCCCTCTTCCTGAACCTTAATTACTGAACTATAAATCTGCCGGTGGATCAAATGAGAAATGTATCTGTGTATTTGCTTTATTAAATCAGTAAACGATATTTGACAGGAAATGTTTCGAAACAATTAACGATAGGTAATAATGCACAATTATATCGTAGATGATTACTTTAATTACACTCGTAATCACTACTTATTAATAATGGCACAGACCCTATTCCTAATCTGACCTCTCATGACGAGAGCCTAGCTAAAATACCAGCATGACTTCATTGCTCAAAGTCCTGGCTAACAGTCCCTGAGTGAGGAGAGCGCCAGGGCAGCCTCGCCCTGTCGCTTAGCCCCTCTCTCTTTTGGGCACCTTCTCCCGAATGGGGGAGAAGTGCTATGATTATTGCGTAGTTACAAAATGAGTTTGTAGAAGAGACACCACCTTATACAAGTATACAGGAGGCTTGCAAATAACCTCTCACAATGCTGTATACCCGCTATGTCACACATGCTGATGACTCACAAGACTTCCCTAATTATGGGCTTGACCCATCTTGGTGACCTTGAGTGCGAGAGAAATAGAGGTCTCAAGACCACAGGTGAGGCCTGAGGTGTTGGTTTCACAGGTATTTCTCTACACCCGCCTTCTGAGTGATAAAAACATGCGTGAAGAAAGAATAGAGGGAAGAACGGAAGAACTAATTAGTGAGAGAGTGAGAAGAAAATTTTCATAAATATTCAGACTCGTATAATGACATTATATAACTACGTACAATAGCCCTCGTCAATTATATCTGTTTCCTCAATATTTTCAATCTTCTACCACCTTTCTCGCCGGACTCCGTTTGTTCTCGTTTCAAGCTTTCTTTCTTCAAAGTCGCACTCACAAAAGTGAAAATAATTTTTCTTTTATTTATTTGATTGTATACGAGAAACCTTGACGGTAAATTTTGTAGTTTTTTTATTATTCCCGTAGTTTTCCAAATACGTCAAAAATCCATCATTTCACATCTGAAAATCTTCATTTGATTGGAAAAGTTTAAAATGATATTTCCTCTTCTTCCTTCTTACGTTCTCATCATTTTTATTTTGATTCTTATTTGAAGGTCGCAGGCGGTTTCTATAGCAACCGAGCGGTAAGCCTTGGGAACGAAACTGTGATGATGGGCTGAGCCATATGGGTTTCCATGGTGACTGAGAAGGAGATTTGGGTAGCTACGTTTGAGCGAGCAGTTAGGCTTCGTGAGGTTAAATAGAGAAACTTTTTTTTTTCGATGGCATTTTGGATTGTGGACAATTAATTTACACTTTTAATTTTTTTTTTCTTATTATTCTAATGTTATGAGAAAGATATAGGCTACTATGTAAGTTGGGAAAGAAAGAAATTATCTTATAATTACCATGCACAATAAATTTGATCGTGTATCAATAAATTTTACAAATGAGCTTTGTGCTCTAGAAGGGATATTAATACATTTGTGGCGTATGAAATAATTGTTACCAAAATTAAAAAATTTTCTTTATAAAAAGTCAATAATGCTTAATAAATATCAATATACCTCAATTACATTATTCGTCAAACTGTTTCCTAAGAATTCTCGTTTGAGCATAAATTTTTAATGACATCATATAAAGCACACTTCTATTTTACCAAACAGAATTTCATTTGTCAGAAAATATATAAATTTCAGTAAGATTTTTTTTTATAATGGTAATTTATTATTTTTCTTTTAACTTTTAAACTCTTATGATGGACTGAGATTTATTGAAAGGTTGATAAGATATTTAAAAAGATTCAAAATTTCTGGAAACAGAGCTACTCAAATTCCCTTCGTCATTAGGCCGTTCAGATTATCATAGTGCGAAAAGCACTAAATTGCACTGAAGTCATTCAATTCATGATTCGGATTTTCCGAGTAACTTGTCATCAATTTTACTCTTTTATTTGAAAATATTCATTGGATTTTATTAGATCATAACGTAGATAGTCTCGGGCTATAAATTTCCACACACCAGCCTCTTCTATTCAGAATCACGACCCTTCTTAAACGTATTTACATCTCTTTGATATCGCCTTCGAACTTTTTTAGCTGAGTTGGCCAAGCGGTCTGTTTCGGGTAGCTGCCAAGACCCACGTTTATGATAGATAAATTTATTTTAATGAAATACTTTGATATTATTGTTATTAAATATTTTATCAACACATTTGTGAGTTATCAATTGAATTATTAATGGAGAAGAGACTATTATTAAGAATTAGTATTTAATAATTTTTTTTCGAGACTATAAAATCATCGTTTCGTTGCTAAATACCTTTGAATTGCGAGAAGTGGCAACTCGAACTTCCCTTCCAATACCATCGGCTCAGGTTTTGTTCTTCCGAATAGTTCTGAAGCCTTTTAAAATTTTATGGATGGAATTTCCGAGCTATCGCCCTTCGCAATTTAGGATATTTAAAATATTTTATACTTGACTTACAGTATTCATTTGATATAAAAAGTCGATTGGCATGCAAACAAAAGATATTTTAGGAGATAAACGCTTCAATAATTTGAAAAACCTTTTTAACATTTGCCAATTTTGCTTCACATTGGAATTACACAGATTTTTTTTTTTTTTTTTTTTTTTTTTTTTTTTAAAATTATTTTAATTTGTATTATTACAATTCTAAGGGTGATACTTTTTAAGTTTATTTCAATAGAGACATGCTACTTTTCACATTTAATGATAATGATTGTCTGTTTACACAATTTTTTTCTTTCTTTTGGTATCACAGTTCACTAGTTTATCATTTTTTATTCTTTACTCTTTTTTATATAATTTCAAAGTTCAGCACTGATGGGTCTTCTATGCCTTGAGGAGCTTGTCCTTTTTTTTAATATTGGATTTGTTATTCCCATTGGTTGTATTATTGTCATATTTATTAACATTATTATCATTAATTATTAACATTATTATCATTATTATTATTATTATTATTATTATTATTATTATTATTATTATTATTATTATTATTATTATTATTATTATTATTATTATTATTATTGTTTATTATTATTATTATTATTATTATTATTATTATTATTTTTATTATTATTATTATTATTATTATTATTATTATTAATATTATCAGTATTATTTTATTATTATTATTATTATTATTATTATTATTATTATTATTATTATTATTATTATTATTATTATTATTATTATTATTATTATTATTATTATTATTATTATTATTATTATTATTAATTATTATTATTATTATTATTATTATTATTATTATTATTATTATTATTATTATTATTATTATTATTATTATTATTATTAAAATTATTATTTATTATTATATTATTATTATTACTATTACTATCACTATTTTTACTGTAAAAATTATTATTATTATTAGTAATATTAATATTATAATTATTAAATAGAATTAGATTCCGGAAGGCCTAAGAAGTGAGAGTTAAGAAGGTTTCAAAGATCTTGGATAGAATACAAGTGAGAGCTATAGGCGATAGTTAGAAGGATCAGAGCGGCTTCCTTTTTCTTCGGAATAGGTTGGACATGTGCGTGCTTCCAACACTGAGGGAAAGTGCTAGTATTGAGACATAGAGAATATAGTTGAACGAGGGGCGGGGTCAGCACGTAAGCACATTCCCTCAAAACTCGGAGAGGAATGCCATCCGGGCCACCCGCCCTCCCGCTCATAGATCTCAGGAGCCCAAGATTCGATCAAATGTAATCACAGGTAGTGACATAGGACACCTGAGAGGAGAAGTAGAAGGAGGAGGAATGCCGAATCGTCCAAGGTTGAGTTAGAGGAAAATAGGAGGCCGAAGAGATTGGCTTTTTCAGTTGGAGATTAGCAACAGAGCCATCAGATCGAATAAGAGGAGCAAAGGATGATTTACAGAAATTGTTAGAGATGTTTTTGGCAAGAGGTCAGAAAGATTTGTCAGTAGGTAGGAGATCCAAGGAGGTTAGCGCACTTTCGTTTGATGAAGGCCGCTTGGCTCGTCGAAGAGTATCCTTCAAACGATTATTGAATGAAAATTAGCGAGAGTGATAAGAGAATGAGAATTTTTCCACTCCCAATCGCTGTTTCTAGCCTGAATGGCCAGAGAACGAGCACGATCGAACCATGGATTATGAGGAGAGAAAGATTTAGTTGAAGAAGGAATGAGCCTGCTCATCCCATCAACGATTACAGCTCCCTCCTTATCTTTTAAATCTTTATACATCCATCAGTATTCCTTACTGAGGTAGCCAATTTGCTATCATCTGCAAACTTGGAAACCTTACATTTAAGTCCCTGGTCTAATATTTTATATATATATATATATATATATATATATATATATATATATATATATATAA
>JABUQX010015010.1:20000-32500 GCA_015478945.1 Trachelipus rathkii
TTAGATACTAAACAACTAATTTTGTATAGGCTATACAAAATATTTGATTAATTTTGTATATATATATATATATATATATATTTATATATATATATATATATATATATATATATATATATATATATATATATATATATATATATACAAAAAGTTACACTCAAGATGTCGTAAAACGACGTCGATGCAACGTTACAGTGTAACGTTGCAGAGATGTCGTAAGAGTACGTCAATATTACGTTACCATAGGACGTCGCAGTGATGTCGCACTGTTACGTCGCTGAGAGCTGACATTTCCACATCCCAGGGACGTAATTATTATGTTACTAATACGATGTCGCACATCGCAAAGGGACGTAATAGTGACGTCGCTTTTACGTTAGTGTGCTATATGGTATATATCAGGCTTGGGTTCACAAGTACATGTAATAAAAACCCCTTCTTTTATCTTTAAGTACATTTTTTGGAGTACTTGTACTTGTACTTGCAGTTTCTAAAACCAATGTACTTGTACTTGTACTTGCACCTCTTGTACTTGAAAATTTGCAAAGTACTTGCAAGTACTTTTGGCAGTTTTAACTTGCCAATATTTTTTTTTTATCATTTTTCTACGTATTGATATTATTATTTCTTATGTATTCTAAATAATTTTCCATTTACGAATATAAAGTATGTCATTATATTATATATATATATATATATATATATATATATATATATATATATATATATATATATATATATATATATATATATATATATATATATATATATATATATATATATATATATATATATATATATATATATAATAGTAAAAATAAAAAAAAGAATAAATATTTTAAATTATTTATTAGCCGACTAGTTTTGGGTAAGAATACTTCTTCCCATTTTCAAGAGACTCATATTATAATGATTAAATTTTTAAATAAAATGATACAATTAAAATTAATTAAAATTTAAAATAATATAAAGTTGAAATAAATAAACCATATAGATAAATTAATGATTACAATATTATGTGATTAAGAGTTCATGATTTAAACAAAATCTCACTTCAGTATTAAAAGACTGTTAAAGCTTAGATTTTCATTTAAGGTCGGTTTGAAATGCCAAATATACAAGGATTTTAACAACTGAAAATCAGGTTCCTCAGCAGTTTGGGCTAATATTCCAAAATTCGTATCATGTATATGGTCGTTTTCCTGAAGAGAATAGAGCATTTATAGCTAAATCGGGAGATGATGTAAATGGTCTATAGTAATCTAATGAAATACTTTTATGCTCATCAATACGTATGAAAGATCTGTATTATTGTTATCTTCCTATGTAGGTGACGCAGTCACCGCACTTGTAACATATTACTGATGATCATGGAGTGTAGTGCGAAAGTTTATCTTTAAAATTTAAAATGTTTTCCACTTTGTTTCACCTATGAATATAATCAATTAACTGTAAAGTTTGTTTTCAAACCACATCACTTTACGTTGAATTTCAAAACTGATTTTCCCAGACAAGGCAACTATGCAGATGTAAATATCCCAGGAGCTGTTAATTTAGCCTGAGATTTGTCTTTTCTAAATTTTTTGCTGAAAGTAATTCGAAAATGTTGAGTCAATTATAAATTTAGATCCCATTCTTCTTAGTTAAATGTTTTCAGGATACGTCTTGTGGTAAATTAGAACATAAGATGACGAAATTCCGGTATCCTGTCAAAAAGTTTTAATTAAGTCGATTTTAAAAATATGAGGAATGAAAGAATAAAATTTTGTTGTCAATCCAGTAAAAGTATATAGGCGAGATGACGATTAATTGGATTTAAGTTGTAACAAAGCATTTATGGAGGGCATAGTTCCGAGGGATTGAGGAGAGCAAAATAGTTCCCTATATAAGGTAGGACAAGGCAACTGTAGGTACAGAAGGGGAATTAGTTTTTTGAGTGTTATAGAGAAGATATATGCTGGTATTTTGGTCGAAAGAGTGTCGAGTGACGAAAGACTGATTGGTGAAGAACACAAAGTTTAGTAACTGATGTGTGGATCAAATCTTACATTGAAACAAATGATTGGTAAAATGAGAGATAAATAAATAAATTGTATTTAGGTTTTTATGGATTTAGAACAGGTGCTGATAGAATTAATAGAGAAGCTCTATGACAGGTGTTAGTCATATATGATGTTGGTGGTAAGCTTCTTCTGAATGAATCAAAAGTATGTATGACAATAGTGAATGCTGTAGATAGATAAATAGAGTCGAGAGTGATTGGTTTAATATTAATAGCAGAGCGAGGCAGGGATGTGTCTCCTTGGTTATTCAATTGTATATGGATGGGGTTATGAAAGCAATTCAGAGGAAGACAGTGGATGATAAAAGAATCATGGAGAATGAAAAAAGAGGGAGGGGTTCCCTACCCATTATATGGATGACGGTTTTGTATGAATCTAAAGAGAATTTGAGAGGATTGGTAGAGAGACTTGGTAGGGTGTGTAAAAGTAGGGGTTTGAAAGTAAACGTAGATAAGAGTAAGATTATGGTTGTGAGTGAGGACAGTCCTCATTGTGAAGTTATGTTAGATGGTGAACAGCTGGAAAAAGTGTCTGAGTTTAAATATTTAAGATAAAATATTGATGAAAGGGAAAACTGTGATGATGCATGTAGTAGAAAAGTTTGTGAATGGCAGGAAGGTGTGGCTGGTGCAATTAAACTGTTATGATATGAAGGGACTAAGTCTTGAGTGCGCTAGGGTCTTACATGAGGGTATGTTGTTACCTGTGTTAATGTATAGTAGTGAGACTATAGTCTGGAAAAAGAGGTATTGATTTAGAGGGCATTTTGTTCAGATGGACAATTTTAGGGGTGTGTTAGGTGAAAAGAATTGATAAAATTGGGAATGAATGTATTAGAGAGTTGTGGGGTGTGAAGAAAAGGGGTAAATGAGAAAATAAATGAAAATAATGTGGAGATGGTTTGGTCATGTGAAAGGATGGATGATAGTCGGTTGGTTGGAACTGATGGCGTGGTGAGTGTGTGTTGGGAATCGACCATGGGAGACCTAGCAAAATGGATTGAGCTGCAAATGAGAGAGAACGGAGTCTGCAGAAGATTTAAGAGTGTACACAGGAGTGGAGTCAGGGGTTTTGTGAGGGGGCATGGTTGTAGCTCACCTGGGCCAAGGGATGAACCCCACATTGAAGAGAGGTCATAGTTGAGGGTCAGTGGTCCAGTAAGCTCTAGTGGATTTCTGACTGAGACAAGTTCTGCCAAAAAGGTATAAAGGTGGTGTTAAGTGGTTGAGCTTTCTTTCGACTTGCTTCATATTCTTCTACTACTTTTCTGTTTCCACCTACCCAATCTTCCCCCAGTCTTGGTGAGAGGAGGTGGGTGATGATGATGATGATGATGATGATGATGATGATATATATATATATATATATATTAGTTATGTAATTTTACTATACGTCTGTATATATATATATATATATATATATATATATATATATATGTTATCTATATATATACATACACATATATATAAATACATAGGTATGTACAACTATAGTATATATATATGTATATATACTGATGTCTATACCTCAATATCTATTTCTGTAACCATGTCTTTGAACTGTGTTCATAATTCAATTTGTACTAAAACATAATTATAAAAATTTCTGTAATTGTAATTTGTACTTGAATTAAATTCTAGAGGTCTAGCAATTTGTACTTTGATTTTTGAAATTTTTGAATACCTAACCAAAGAATTTTAGGAGTAATCTTGATTAATATTTAACTAGTATTTAACTAATGTTTATAATTAATATATTTAATAAGGGTTTACTTAATATTAATTTTACTTTATAATGGTTATATATATATATATATATATATAGTATATATATATATGTTATTATTATTAAGGTTATATATATATATATATATATAGTTATTATATATATATATATGTTATATAACATATATATTATTCTTATATATATATAAATATATATATATATATATATATATATATATCTATTATTATATATATATATATATATATATATATATATATATATATATATATATATATATATATATATATATATATATATATATATATATATATATATATTCTGTATATATGTATGAGTGGCTGAATTTCATTTCCTGAATTTAAATATGATTGTTTTTAATAATTTATCGATGTTGTAAGTTATTTAATTTGCTTTTCCAGCCTTATTTTTTAGGATAAATTAATAAAAAATATATTTCCATTTTTTAGAATTAATTAGGAGTAAACGCTAGTTAAGTTCTTAAAAGAAGGAAAGAATTACCTTTTTTTCAAACCTCAACGTTTTATTTTAATAGTTCTATAGATAACACTGGACCATAGAAATTTTGTTAAATGGATATCATGAACTGTTTCTTATGTATTTCGGTACGCTGAAAACGAATATAACCTCCAAATTTGCACAACGGGCTTAGTTTTTTTTTTGTAATTTTACATATTTCATAAACTAACAATATAATTCACAGAGTGTAAAATGTCTTGTTTTGTTTAACTCTATTTCTTGCGATTTTATGAAAAAAAAGGTGATCGCCAGCAATATAAAGCGTATAATAAGTAGGAACCAAAAAATAGATAAAATAAATGCCAAACATGATAAAACATGTTTAGCGAACTCGATAAAAATAAACCTCGGTCCGACGTTTTTCATGAGTCATTTGCCTTCAGTTTGTATCTGGACGTTGAATGTGAAGTGTGTGATATTAATATATTGTTGATTATATATATATATATATATATATATATATATTAATTTCATATATATATTTATATATATTTATATATATATATATATATATTTTATTATTTTTATATATATATATATATATATATATATATATATATATATATATATATATATATATATATATATATATATATATATATATATATATATATATATATATATATAAAGAGATCAGATACCTTAATTAAAATGCCACGAAATTGTAAAAATGATCCAAACAAATTTTGTTACATTTGTGGTGAGGTAACGTTGAAGTCCCAAATGAGGAATATTACTCCCTTAATAAAAAAGCATATAAACTTTATTTTGAAATTAAGCTTGGTGATCAAGATAAATCTTGGGCACCTCATATTTGCTGTGCGTCTTGTGTAACATTACTTAGTGGTTGGCTTAATGGACAGTCCAGACATATGCCATTTGCAATTCCAATGGTATGGAGGGAACCAAAGGATCACGCAATGGACTGTTATTTTTGCATTACAAAAATTGCTGGAATAACAATCAAGACCAAGAAGACCATTAAATATCCAAACCTACCTTCGGTTATTAGGCCTGTTCCTCACAGCGAAGAGCTTCCTATCCCTGCACCACCTGAAAATGTGAATCTCCTGTCAGAAAACTCTGACGAAGAAGATTTACAATTACGTCCAGAAAATGACGACTTTGAAGCCCTTGATTATGATGGAATGTCAACAGAACCTCATAGAATTAATCAGCATGAACTCAATGATCTAGTTCGCGATCTATCATTGTCAAAGAAACAGGCAGAACTATTGGCATCTAGATTAAAGGGTTGGAATCTCCTTGAGAAGGGAACTACAATTTCCTCTTATCGGTGACGCGAAGAAGAATTCCGACGCTTTTTCTCGGTAGACGGCAATTTAGTGTATTGTACTGATGTTGATTCATTAAGGAATGGAGATTGTTTATAGATTCTTCTAAACTCAGTTTAAAAGCAGTGCTTCTTCATAATGGAAATGTGAAACCTTCGACTCCTATTGCTTATGGAGCCCATATGAAAGAGACCTACGACAACATGAAAATTTTGTTATCGAAAATACGATACGAACAGCATTCTTGGAATATATGCTGCGATTTAAAAGTTATAGCACTTTTGTTAGGTCTCCAACAAGGATATACTAAATTTTGTTGTTTCCTATGCGAGTGGGATAGCAGAGATCGCAAAAATCATTTTGTCAAGAAGCAATGGCCTAAAAGAAATCTAATACCTGGAAATAAAAATGTAATTTTTTCAACCACTTGTGAAACCTGAACTCGTATATCTTCCTCCTTTGCACATCAAACTCGGGTTAATGAAAAATTTTGTAAAAGCGATGGATAAAAGTGGTCCAGTGAGGCTAAAATTAAAGAGGGTATATTTGTAGGCCCACAAATAAGGGAGCTAATGAAGGACCATCACTTTGATGAAAGCTTGAATAATATTGAAAAACCTGCATGGAGATCCTTTAAAAATGTCATAACTGGGTTTCTAGGCAATATTAAGGCCGACAACTATGAAGAACTAGTTTCCGAACTCCTTCGAAATTATAAAGCAATGGGATGTAACATGTTCCTAAAAATACATTTCCTTCATTCACACTTGGACTTTTTTCCTAACTGCAATCTAGGCGCTATAAGCGATGAGCATGGTGAGTGATTCCACCAAGATATTTCAACTATCGAAAAACGTTATCAGGGAAATTGGAATCCAAATATGCTTGCAGACTATTGTTGGGGACTTAAAAGGGATGATCCTCAAGCAAACTACAGTAGGAAATCTTCAAAATCTACATTTTAAATTGCAGAAGTATATAGGTGAGTAAATTAACTAAAGCTTATCATTTTATAAAAATATTAAATTTTTAATTTCGTATTACAAAAAAACCCTGCCCATTACAACAAAATGGTATGCAAATTCGGAATCAGCGCACAAAACTCCATAAGAAACACCCATTTTTACTCATTTAACAGACAAAAAGTCAAATTTTGTCGTCCAGTATAATTAATTAATCATATTCATAAGGATCATAATTATAGAGTAAGAAATCGTAGTAATAAGCTCGTCTGAGTCGATCTTTCTCCTTTGAAGAAAGTAATTTAAAAATTTTTGTCGTTAATTCGGTGGTGCTCATTTTCCCATTGCTGATGTGATCTTTTCTTCCTCTTATGGAATCTTGTAAGATTTTGAGGATAGAATTTTGCTTTGCGAAATATTGGGCAATATCGCTGGTGGCTTTATCAACTTTTTCATTGGCAAATATTTCGGACACTTTGTGAGTAATGTACATCATATCTTCTTTAAAATTTTCAACCTATATGTGAAAAATATTAATAAATTACTTTTGTAATAAAAATAACAAAAATGTTAATAAAATCAATAATAATAATAATAATAATAATAATAATAATAATAATAATAATAATAATAATAATAATAATAATAATAATAATAATAATAATAATAATAATAATAATAATAATAATAATAATAATAATAATAATAATAATAATAATAATAATAATAATAATAATAATAATAATAATAATAATAATAATAATAATAATAATAATAATAATTATTATACACACACACACACACACACACACACACACACACACACACACACACACACACACACACACACACACACACACACACACACAACACACACCCATATATACATAATAATAATAATAATAATAATAATAATAATAATAATAATTATTCTACATTGAAATTATGAGAATTTCATATTATTCCCAAATTTTAGAAAATGAATTATTCAAAATATAAATTCCTTAATTAAATATTTTAATTCTTAATGCTTAAAACGTCCCTCTACCTTGGATATAACATCAAAGTGGAAGACACAAGGATTACATCTAACGTAGTAAGGCATCCAGTGAACATCAATATCTGACAAACATCTTTGTTCGTCCACTTGAAATTTACATTCTTCAATTTCATCAAGAATATTCATCAGAAACTCCCAAGGTGTTAAATTCTTCGAATAATCTACCCCTGTAACAATAAGGGTAACAATATTATTATTATTATTATTATTATTATTATTATTATTATTATTATTATTATTATTATTATTATTATTATTATTATTATTATTATTATTATTATTATTATTATTATTATTATTATTGGTCAAGACCAGTTTTATGGTACATAAAAGAGCTGCATGAATTCCTCGTTTTTAGTCTAAGAAAATTTTTAAATAAATTTTGTATTAAAAGTCATTGTGTAAATAAGATATTTAATATTCTTAACAATTTAGTATAATATAAATTCCTCTAGCTGTTTCAATGCTATTTGAATATATAAGTTATATTTTTCACAGGATATTTAAATTTTTGAAACATTTCTTGAATATAAATTGTCTCATGTTTTGATCTTCTTTGATGGTGTTAATATTAAATGATTAATGAAATATGAAATGGAAATGTTACTAAAAATATTCCTAGAAACATAAAACATCTAAAGGTATAAGAGAATCATTTTTAAGATGTTAGATAGTTTGGTTGCCACTTAGAACAGTGCCGCTATTAGACAGTGTCTACAGAAATATTTCCCACTGACCTACTCCGCCTCCCCATAGAAAAAGAAGGAATCGTCGTGGAACAGTTGGCAAATTCTCTGTTTTATTATCACTGTAGGAACTTGGCATTTATAAGGAAATATTCTGATTGGGTGTTTCTGGGTTACAGGAGCAACTAACCAAAGTCAAGTAGTTCCAACATGAGCTTTATATATATATATATATATATATATATATATATATATATATATATATATATATATATATATATGTGTATATATATATATATATATATATACTCACCTATATATTATATATAGGCTTAGTATTAGATAGCCTGACAGATTTTGAGACCAAAAATTTTCTAAGTTCAGAAAAGTTAAGTTAAGTTTTATAAGAAAATTCTTTAGTGGCAAGCTTCTGGAATTATGCCAGAAGCCTACCACTAAACAATTTTCTTAAAAACCTAACTTAACTTAAGCCGTTTTCTTTCTGAACTTAGAAATTTGAACTTAAGCCGTTTTCGTTTTGGCAATATTCTTACGAATTCTTACGAAAAATAAGAACATTCTCAAAAAAATCGTTCGTTTTGTCAAATTTTAAGAAAATTTTGAGAATATTCTCACCAAACGTAAGAATTTTGACAAATTCCGTAAGATTGCTATTTCGTTGTCTTACCGAAAAATTCTATTCTTACGCAAAATGTAAACAAAGGAAATGATGCCAGAAAGCAGCAGTCATGAAATTTTTTTTTTATTTTATATTTTTTACAATGGAATCAATTTAATGACTTTAAGAGTAGTGAGATTGTGTCAAATATTTGCGTGATATTCACAATTTTAATTATCCTTAAAATATTCATTAAAAAATGCAATGATAATGTTTTCACTACGTGGTATAGGCCCGTTTTAATTTTTGACACCTGAAGATGCTTCCTTTAAAATGGCTTTAATTTTCAGCTTTGCCAATTTTTGATGAAAAGATCTGTTACAATGATGCACTCACTTTTCAATTGTTTTTTTTTTAACAAATACTATATATATATATATATATATATATATATATATATATATATATATATATATATATATATATATATATATATATATATATATATATATATATATATATATATATATATATATATATATATATATATATATATATATAGAGAGAGAGAGAGAGAGAGAGAGAGAGAGAGAGAGAGAGATATCTTCCCCGAAGACTATTGTTTAATACTGATTATGATTTTATACTGTTATGTAAATTCAGTTTACAAGAATAAAAGAATTCATTCGCGGTCATTGGCACGAGAATGATTCTCTAAATGTTTAAACCAGTCTTATCGAGCGTAAGACAAAATGCTAAAACGAAAACGGCTTTAGAAATTTTTGATCTCAATCTGTCTTTCAAGCTATCAAATACTTTATACATATATATATATATATATATATATATATATATATATATATATATATATATATATATATATATATATATATATATATATATATTTTTTTATTTGATATATATATATACAAACAAATATATATATATATATATATATATATATATATATATATATATATATATATATATATATATATATATATATATATATATATATATATATAATTAGATTTGCTATCTATACGTCTATATATATATATATATATACTATATATATATATATATATATATATATATATATATATATATATATATATATATATATAACTATATATATATATATGCAGATAGATATATATATATATATATATATATATATATATATATATATATATATATATATATATATATATAAGGGTGGGTCAAAATTTTATTTTGAAAAACAACGGTATGCACACACGTCAGTATCATGGTCTAATGTTATGGTTAAAATTTCAGGGCTGTGCGACCCCCTACCCTAGCTCAACAAAACCCCACTTTTTACTCTTTCAAACAATTTCACACACTACTACGTATCTGTTTTCGATCGAAATTGAAGTATATGAGTTATTTTACTTATTCAGCTACTGGTTCAAGAATATAAAATGTTCTACCCAACGAATATACTTTGAGTTGTGGGGGTCCAAGTGTTTTTAGAGCCCCACCATTTTAGTTTTGCGAGCCCATATTTACTAATTTTCAAAATAAATCTAACATATTATATATACATTTGGAATCAGAAAGACTAGACGCATCTAGTGATGGTAATATTTTGATTCTAGAATGAACAAATAAAAAGTTCCCCCATTTTAAAAATTTCCCCATTCCCCCCCCTCTTTTGGTAGGCGAAATCGTTTATATATATCTATCTGTTTTTTAAAGGGGCACACATATATATATATATATATATATATATATATATATATATATATATATATATATATATATATATATATATATATATATATATATATATATATATATAATTATATATATATATATATATATATATATATATATATATATATATATATATATATATATATATATATATATATATATATATATATATATATATATATATATATATAATAAGTATATATATATATATATATATATATATATTCTTTAAGATAAATAATAAAAAATTAAAATCAATAATGTCTACCAGAAGCAAATCATGCAATTTAATTTTTGGATTTCGATGTGAATTTCCGCCTTCGATGACTCCTTCAGAAGCAGATGTTGTAAGGCATTACCTATTTGTTATGAATAGAGAACAAGTACCTTCAAAAGGTTCGGTAACCGCTAAAGATGGTTATAGAATTGTTGCAAGGGACGTGGAATCTATCTGGAGAAAGTTTTCCTTTCCAACCATAGCACTTGATGGAATAGTTTTAAGAATTCAAAGACTTATAGAATCAGATTTGAAACTAAATAAGACTCCACAAAGCAGACGAAATGATGACTTCAAAGCTGTAGTAAAGTCATATGATAAGATGTTTGACATTTGCACATGCAACTGTTATGATAAAAAAATCCAAAGAACTGATTCCAGATGCAAAATTAGAATACCTATTATTGAATGGGAATCATTTGTAGGTCAAAAAGAAAGGAAAAATCAACTAGGGCCAATTGATAAAGCAGTAACAGGTGCGAGAAGAAGGACGCAAGAAAAATTGGAAAGCCTTAGTGGTAAAACTGTTGTAAGTCTTGGGAGGGGTAGGGGTTGTTTTAGTAGTAGTAGTACACAAGGCGGAGAAATTTGTGCAACTTCAACCAACATAGGAATAAACTTTGATGTTATAGAGGAAGATACTATGGAAAAAAAAGAAAAGCGGAAATGATGATGAATTTCTTCCAGAATTTGAACTTAGAGAAAATACTCAGAATAGATTTAGGTATAATAATTTAGCAATAACAGCTGACAGGTATCGTGTAAGCTACAGGGCAACTGCTGCTATTGTGAATGCAGCATTAAAGGATATGGGGATATTGAATGAAAGCAATATGTTGGATAGGAAAAAGGTTGAAAGGGAGAGAAAACGTGTTGGCAACACGAATGTCATCAGAATGCAATTAGAAAACTCTAACATTGAATGCATTGGATTCGACGGCAGAAAAGATCATACTAAAACAAAAGCTGGAACTGAATATGAGGAACACTATGTTATTGTCAGAGAACCAGATGATATTTACATGACTCATGTTACACCAGATACTGGCAACGCCAAATGTATTACTGATGAAATAATAACTTTCATAATTGATTCTAATAGCAAAAACTCCCTTAAAGCAATTCTTTGCGATGGGACTCCAGTTAACACTGGAAGAGTTGGTGGAGTTTTGAGAATGATTGATATATATATATATATATATATATATATATATATATATATATATATATATATATATATATATAAATAATATATATATATATATATATATATATATATATATATATATATATATATATATATATATATATACACTTATATGTAATATTATACCTATGGGAAAGACCAGTACACAGTGGTTAGTTTGTCTTTTACATGCAAATGAACTTCCATTCAGACACATCCAGTCAATTGATGAACAAACATCAGGCCCAAAAACATTTAAGGGTATCATTGGGAAAAAAATTGAAGAAGATTTAAATAAGCTGGAGATTGTTAATTTTGAACGTGTAAAC